>JAOXYD010031069.1:0-27828 GCA_028565735.1 Pinacopodium congolense | reverse complement strand
GCATCACTATTTCCTTTCTCCTTATGACTATTATTGTGACTTTTATGATTTCTAGGAACTAATCATTTCATAGGATTTAGGTTTTTATGAACTCTGTGATGTATTATTCCTTATTTTCTTTATTTAACATTAAATTTTCAAATTATATTAGATTTGCTAATGAAATCAATGACATTGGTTTTTTATTATTACACAAATGTAAACTTCAATTCTAGTGATATAATTATATATATTTAGATTGAGAAATAGAATGTATGCTTTATATCAATCCATAAACATTGCAATAGGTATACTTGCCTTATTATGTGTTATGGTATTATTTGGTTAAGATTCTTGGTTTATTTTTATTTAAAACTTAGGCATGTTCTACACGTTATCAATTATCTTCTTTCTTTAATTCTATAATGCTATGTAACTCATTTTCAATTTTCCATTCTCTAATATGCATGCATTTAATAGTTTCGAAGTTTCTTTCTACTTAATAGGTAACTTATTCCTTTTCTTAATTATAGCTTTTAAACATTTAACTTTTTTATTATAAGTTAATTCCTCAACACAATAATCATCATCATCATCATCATCATCATCATTATAATTAGATCATGTAGGTACCTCATTATTGTTTATACAAGAATTTTAATTAAATTATACCTCCTCATTTAGGAAGCATATGTAAGTGATGTCTTCATAGTCACTTATTTTAGTTTGGATGTGCTTTATCAAGCATGCTTGAACATGAAATCTTATAAGCAGATTCATAACTAGAAACTCTATTAAACTTGTTTGTACTTAATACACAAAATAAGATGTGTGTGTGTGTGTGTGTGTGTGTGTATTCAACTTTACAATTAAGAGTAATAAGTCTTTCATCCATATCATTCACTCTCAACCTATGTTTCTATTTTCACTTCATTATTTACAGTTATTGCTTTTAAGGGAGTTTGAGGACCATTCTTTACAACTTCCCAAAAGTCAACTCTTATAGCCAAAAGAAAATTTTTCATCCTAATTTTCCAATCTCTATAATTTTCACTATTATAATAAGAGGTCTGCTAAACTATCAAAATGTGTCATAATGATCTTAAACCTACTATTTCATTATAAATATGTTCATACTCTGATACTAATTGTTGGCAATTAAAAGGAGGTGAATTGTATGACTTTAAATTTCTCTAAGTTTTTCTAAGTTTTTTTCACTTAATTAAAATTTCCTAAATTAAATGTGAAAATTACAAACAATTCAATAATGTCATAAACTTGGAAAATCAAAAAGATAAGGGAAAGAGAGGCACAAATTGAGTTATAATGTTTTGGTGTTAAAATTTACACCTACATCCACTTCCCAATTCGTTTTTGGGAAATTTTCTATCAATCTTAAAATTACAATCCTTCCCTTTTTTAATGGACTTTAAAATAAACCTTACAATACTCACTTTCTCATAGGTACAAGTGTAACCCTTACAACATTTACTTTTTCATGACACAAGTGTAACCCTTATAATATTTTTATTTTGCAACCTTACTACCTTAAAAATACACTTGAAAATCTCTCAGCTTAACCAACCCAAGTGTTTTAGTGGGCTTAACAATTTACCAAATAATATAGGCGTAAAAAACCTTCACAAAACACACCAAATTCAATGAAAACAACACCTAAAAGTTTAGAACTCAATATGACACTTCCTATCCCTTGTTCACTCACTTGATACCCAAATAATGTCATAAAACAATGTGAAATTCCACCAACTAGCTAATTATATTTCATTGTACCCGTTAATTACTAACTAATTAATTTTACCGTTGGTTTCTATCTATTGCAACCCTTTCACGTGAAGCATTAATTGACCAGTCATATACACTAGTTAACCAGTAGTCAACCATTTTAAGGCCAATTCACAAATTTTACTAGTTGACCACTAATGATTGATTGTTCTTTCATTAGATTGATTTTTAACACAATTTAACATATTGTCACGCATTTAAATCACCAAAAATAAAGTCCCAACACTTCCCAAAACTTTATTTCCAATGCTCATTGACATAAATTAATATTCATATAATCTAAATTTAAAGTACATCTTAACATTTTTTTATAAAACCTTTAACATATTTACATATTCACATAATCAAACCTAAAAAATAAATCTTATCATTTTCAAACATTTCATTTCACACCCACTTTAATGCATACATACACATCAACAAAGTTCCTAAAATGGTTATAGTATATCATAAGGATTATTAAAAAATAAATCATGTATCATTCCTCTTAATTATGTACCTATATACATAAACACTAAGTGTGAATGCGAAATGGATGTTTTCATCCCTTTAAACACAATGAGAAGACCAATTTTACAAAAAAAATTAAAAAACAAATATCCCATTTAATTTCACTTATAACTTGTTCTTCAACTTCAACCTTTTTTCTTTGACCTTCATAAACTCCATTTTGTGTTCCAAGGCTCTAAAATACATTTTCTAAATACCTTATGTCTTTAAATCTACACTTTCTCTTCAAACATATCTTTTCAATACATTAAACACAATAAACACATTAGTAATAATGCTTTGTCATTATTAAAACATAGGTGCATCCTCCCTTATTTCAATAAGTTGGTATCAAAATTAGGACATAAATAAGCATACTTCTAATGAAATAGTGATTACAAGATCATAATATGGCATATTTTAACACATTAGTCCCTTCTAATAGTCTAAAAATCCAAAATATTAGTAGAGCACCTTTCTTTGACGGTAATGATTAGGATGAAATTTTATTAATGGTCTAAAATATAGACTTATGAGAGATAGCTTCTAATAGACCTTACATACCCACTAAAATTATAGGAGACCAAAAGCTCGCTAAGATAAAGGAAGAATAGAATAACAATGATAAGAGGTTAGTATCCTTAAATAATAAGGTCCTACACATCTTATTTTATGACTTGGAAAGAAATGAATTTAATATAATATTCATATACTAAATCCTATATAAACTTTGACATGCATTAAAGATAATACATGAAGGCACTAACCAAGTAAAGGAAAGTAAGGCTAGCATGTTAATACACCAATATTAACTCTTCCACATGATGCATGATGAAAGCATTTCTTCTATGTATGCTAGATTTATTAATATCATAAATGCCTTTAAAGGATTAGGTAACACCTATCCTAATATTGAATTAATAAGAAAAATTTTAAGATCTTTACCAAAGACATGGGGAGTAAAGGTAACTACAATATAAGAAGAAAAAAGATTTGAATGTCCTACATTTAGAATAGTTGGTTGGATCTAACCTAACTTATGAAATGAGGCTGAAGAAGACATAAGATGAGGAGGTTATGAACAAGAATAACAACATAGCATTCAAAGCATCAAAGGAAGAATCAAGTGAGGATGAACATTCCATAAGTTATAATGATGAGGAGGAAATTGCTACACTTACAAGGAGGCTCAAAGATTATTAAGGAAGAAATTCTCAAAAAAGAGAGATCATAAGGAAGGATAAAACTTCTAAAATTAATCATTTTGAGTGTGTAAGGAACTTGGTCACATAAGATTCAAATCCCCCTTTAAAATGATGATAAATATGCTAAAAATGACAAGAAGAAAAAGAAAGAAAAAAAGAAAAAAGAATTGAAGACAACGACTTAGAATGACACAAGTGATTTGGAAAGTTAGCACTTGAAAGAAGAAATAGCTCACATGTGCTTCATGGCTAATGAAGAGGTGCCATATTGTTCAAGTTCTTATAATGAAAGTGATTGTGATTACGATTTCGCCTATAATGAAATAATTGAATACTTAGAACATTTAACTAAGAAAAAGAATAAGTTATCTACTAAGTATAAGAAAATATTGAAACTATTAGATGCATACAAGTTAAAGATTAAAAGCTAAAACATGATATAGAATCAAAGAATGTAAATAAGGAAGATAGGCAAGAATTGATAAATGAGAATGCATCATTAGAAAGAGAAGTAGAAATCGTTAAGGAAACACTATCTAAATTAACAAAAAAATGAAAAATTAGAATCCATGTTAGGTGTAAAAAAAATTACAAATGATAAACATTATTTAGGATGACCACATGATAATGAACCATTTAATAGTAAAAAAATTTTAAAAGGAAGAATCTAGATGATGAACATGTACATAAATCACATGAACAAAATGCATCCACATTTAGGTCATAACCTTTAAACAAATTTCATATGTACATGTATAGCCCTAACATTAGACATAGAAAAGATTCTTAAGTTAGATATAATATTAGAAGACCATTTTGCCTAACTAGACCCAAATGATCATATGAGGAACTATAGTAAACCAAAACCTAGGTATGCATATCAATATATATACAGGCTATATACACTTATTTTTTATAATTTTTATGGATATTATGTGCATATTGAGAGGATTTATTACAATAAGTTAAGAAGATGGAATGATATGCCAAGAGGTTGGAGGAAACTAACTAATTCCCAAGGACCCAAATTAATGTGGGTATTAAAAACATGTTGAATTTTGTTTTGAAGGTTAATAGACATTAAAGGTATCTCTATGAGTAAAAGGATAATCTTCAAAAAACATTATTTAAGTAAGTAAGGGAAGATATGAAATGACAATTGGTGATGCCTAAAAAGGAGGTATATATTTATCCTATTTAACACATCTTGGATGTTCTAGAGATATGAAGCTATAATAAGTGATAATTGAATGATCAAACTAAGTGGAATTTGTTGATTTTAATAATTTGAATATTTTTTATTCATAAACGATGAAGTTTAATTTGATTTTTATTACATAGAGTAAAGGTACATGAAGCATAGATAAAGGGGGAACGAAATATGTTATTTGCAATCATCTTACATAATTAGATTTTACATGATTAGGACAAAATTGAAAACTTGTAAAATTATGTGTGAAAATTCTTTTTGGAATAATATCCTCTTGGAAGAGAAAGAAATGATATATATGTTTTGTATAGGAGAAGCATTTAGATGCATCTTGCATATTTAGATGCTCATGTTGTTATTGTTGTTAGCTTATGAATTTATTGTTTTTACATATGAATTTGATTATGATTTGATGTACATTTGCTCAAATTTGATGTTAAATTATGTGGATTACTTCTAGATATATTTATATTGCAGTTGGAAGCTTAACAAGTGGAAAATCTAGTGAAGTACTACTGAAAAATTAGAAATCATGAGTAAACAGTGGTGGTGTAGCGGCGCACTTTTACTCTAATTCAATCATTATTTAAGGACCTATCACGACTTTTCCAACTAGGTCTCCTCATCTCAATAGCTGCAACCTATTAAACTTGCCTCTAACTTGTACCTAATTTATTTATTGATCATCTGAACCCAAGATTAAGGGGAGGACAGAGAGAAAGCATGTCTAAGAAATAAAAATTTCATATTCTCTCAAAGTTTAGGAGTCTTTTCATTTCTTCACTTCTTCTAGTTTTATTTTGCATATTTGGCTTGTTTCTTATTATTGTAAAAGCTTATACATGTGAATCAGACTTGTATACATGTTTTTGGCCAATTGTGGTGTATCCTAAACTTGTTTTTGTTAAAAAATATAGTATTTTATTCTATATGTTCAAGAACATGATTAATATGATGAGTATACTTTATTTTTTGAATCAAATGAGTGGCTAAGTTAATTTATGGCTAAATAATGGCTAGTAAATGATGTATATACATGCTTGTGCATGATTTAGAGCTATCCTTTGTTCATTTTTAGTGCTTAAAGCTTGTCTTAAATTGATCACTTAAGATAAACATGAAAAATGGTTAAGTAAAGGACTATTCACTTAATCTATTAGAGAAATAAATAAGTAACTTGGTTTTAATCAATATATGACCATTGATTAATTAATCTTAAGGGTTTAATCTAAAAATAGGAATTTTTAGGTTAAGCTTCTTGAACTTTAATACTACTTCTTAGATTCATAAGTAGACCAAACAATAAATTAGGAAAGTTAGGGAAAAGGCATTTATTTTACCATAACTTTACCTTGACTTAGTTTATTTACCCTAGGACAAGCTTCCCAATCCTTATTTAATCAATCAAGATAATTGAAACTTAATTCCTTATCCATTTAGTTCATTAAGAAATCCTTAAACTCTAAGCTACTCTTCTTTGCATAATTGGAAGCCATTAGTTAAATTTAGTAATTTTAATTAATTCGATCATTCAATTTGGCGTCTCTAGATAATTGTAATCCAATTGCCTTTATACTTGCATAGTTATTTTTCCGTGGGATGATAAATCGAATCTAAAATACTCTATTTATTACTTTTGATCAATATACTTGTCGATTAGTTGGTTTATGTATCTAAAAAAGTTTGTGCTTTAATTACTTAAATTGATAATTAAATTGGATAATTTGGCCTTAATAGATAACGAATAGTAAGTTTTTAGCATCGTTGCTCAGGATATCGCCAAACATAATCGGAATATTAGGGTAAATTAGTGGAGATCAATCTAGAGCTTGTTTATATTATTTAAAGAGTTTAAAACTTGTTTTAATTTCTTTTGTTTGAATTGTGTTTTGTTTGTTTTGTGAGTTTCTTTTTCTTTCTTTGTATTTAATAGTTTCTTTGATTTTTTTTTGCTTGTTTACTTTTGTATACATACTCAAGAATAAAAACCTGAGAATCTTGAATTTGATCCAAAACTTAAGCGAACAATTTGTAGACAAAAGAAAGAAACTCGACCAAGTACATTTAGAATTATAGGAGTAGAGACTTTTAGTAAACAATCCTTTAACTTAGATATAGATCCACCTGAACAATTAGCAAAAAGACCTCAGGATGTTACTAGACCCTTGGCCATAATGGATTTAGCTTTAAGAAATAAAGCTGACCTATGGCTAGCATTGTGTGGCCTAAAGTCAATGTAAACAATTTCGAAATCCCCTATAGCATCATCTTTATAATTAGAGTATCTGAATTTGGTGGTACATTCTTAGAAGATCCTAATAAGAATTTGCATATTTGCTTGACATTTGTGATCTTTTAATAGTAATGAAATGCCTAATAAAGTTGTCAAGCTTAGATTGTTATCATTTTCCCTTATAGATAAGGCTAGAGCATAGCTTAATACCCATACACCTGGTTCTATTACAACATGGGATGATTTAACGAAGCTATTTCTGGCTAAATTTTTTCCACCAATTAAGATTAAGAAGATGAAAACTGAAATTATTTTTTGTTCAATATGAAAATAAGAGTTTATATGAGGCAAGGGAAAGGCATAGGGTAATGTTGGCCAAGTTTCCAAGTCATGGCTTTAACATGTGGCAAAAATTAAACATCTTTTATATTCTTTTTATGCCTTTTACTTGCTGCATTATAGATGCTACGACTAGAAGAAATTTTATGCACAAGACTCCAGGGAAGCTTATAACTTGATTAAAGAGATGGCAACAAACAGTTTCTAATATAATTCTAAATGCCATCTTATGAAGCTATATGGTGCATATGCTATTAATGAAACATTGTCTTTAGTAGCCCAAATAAATGTTTGTTTAGTTAGTGAATTTAGTAGTAATATCTTTAGGAGTCAAGTTGAGTGCGAACATTGTAATAATTACTCCCATATATTTTTGGATTTATCTAACAAGTAGTCCTTTTGCTAAAAAGCTTGAGCAAGTCTAGTATGCAAACTATAATAGACAAAGGAATGATCCATAATCAAGCACTTATAACCCTAGATGGAGAAATTACCTGAACTTTTCATGGTGAGACAATTAGAATACCTACCAACCTCTAACCAACCTACAAAGAGCACCACCACTAAGCTTTAGAGTAGACTCACCTCCACCTAAGAAATCAAATTTGGAAGAAATTATGTTAAAGTTTATTCGAGGTAGTAAGTCTCTATTACAAAATTATGAAGCATAAATTAAGAATTTAGAGACCCAAGTTGGCCAAATTGCTCAGTTTTATAAGAAAGGCTTTCCAGTAAGCTACCAAGCACAACTAAAGCTAATCTTAGAGAGCATGTAAAGGTCATTACTCTAAGAAGTGGAAAAGAAGTAGAGAGTAGGGAAGTAGAAAAAAAGAAGCCAGCAGAAGCAGAAGATAGTGATGAAACAGTGGTGGAAGCAGTAGAAAGAAAGGAAAAGGAAAAGGAAATTGTGAGTCAATGTCAAGTGTAACCTCGTAGGTTTTTTGATAATCCCAATGTTCAACCACATAAGCTTCTAATTCCTTACCCTTAAGGACTTAAGAATACCAATTTGGATAAGCAATTTGGGAAATTTATGAAAATATTCAAGAAACTACACATTAATATCCCATTCACAGAAGATATAGCACAAATGCTAAGCTATGCTAAATTTTTAAAGGGCATTCTATTAAAGAAGAGGAAATAGGAAGATTATGAAACTGTAAAGTTAAATGAACAATGTTATCTTACTGAAGAAATTACCTCCTAAGCTCAAGAACCCTAGCAGCTTTGCCATTCCATATGCAATAGGTAACTTATAAATAAATAGGGTATTGATAGGCCTAGGAGCAAGTATAAATTTAATGCCTTTATCTATGTATAAGATATTGGGATTAGAAGAACCAAAGCCTAAAACAGTTTTATTGCAATTGCCAGATCATTCTATTACTTATCCGTAAGGGATTATAGAAGATATGTTGGTTAAGGTTGCCAAGTTCATTTATCTTGTGGATTTCTTATTGCTTGATAAAGAAAAAGATAGCAAGGTGTATATTATTCTTAGATAAACCTTTATGACTATGGTAATGGCACTAATTAATTTCCATGGTGGAAAATCAATTCTAAGATTTTAGGATGAAGAAATAGAGTTTAATATTTGTAAGGCAATGTAACACCCCATGGATTATGACTATTGTAACTTTAACAACATTAAACATTTTATAAGTGACCCTTCCACCATGTTATGTTTTAACCCTTTACTAAATGTGTTAACTCATTCTTAGTCTATAAATCTAGGTAAGGAAGAGAATAGATAAGTTTTAGGAGCTTGGAAGCAAGAAAGGTGTCCTTTAGTTGGCATCCATCCATGAAGTTTGAACTTCTAGATAGGCTAATCAAGTCTTTGTCTAGGCCATCAATTGAGGAACCACTAAAATTTGAACTTAAACTCTTCTATTAAACCTAAAATATGCATTTCTGAATCCCCCATTGCAGTTATCTGTTATTATTTCATCATCATTAAATGATAATATGGAGGACAGCTTGTTAAGAATATTGCGTGATCATATAAGAGCCATTAGTTAGACCATATCAGACATTAAGGGGTTAAGTCCTTCAATCTACATGCATAACATTTTTATGGAAGAAGAGACCGAGCCAAAAATCCAACTATAATGAAGATTAATCCCAAACATGAAAGAAATAATAAAGAATAAAGTAGTGAAAATTTTAGTTGTTGGAATAATGTTTCCTATTTTTGATTTAACTTGGGTTAACCAAGTTTAAGTGGTACCTAAGAAAGGCAAAACCATGGTAATTCAACATGTCTAGAATGAGTTGATCGCAATTAGAAAAGTTATAGGTTTGCTTATATGTATAAACTATAGAAAATTAAATGATGGCACTAAAAATGATCACTTCCCATTGCCTTTCATTGATCAAGTCATAGAACCATTGGTTGGGCACAGTTTTCATTGTGCATTAGCAAATTCCAGTAGCCCTTAAGGACTAAAAGCACACTACTTTTACCTGTCTTTATGTCACATTTGCTTATAAACGTATGCCTTTTAGCTTATGCAATGCCCCTATAACTTTCCAACGCTGCATGATAGTAAAATTTTCTAATATGATAAAACCTTACAATGAAGTGTTTATGGATGATTTTTTAGTATTTGACACGTCTTTTAACTCATGTTTAGAAATTTTGGATAAAGTTCTTAAAAGATGCGAAGAGATAAAATTGGTGTTAAATTGGGAAAAGTGTCATTTTATAGTTCAAGAATGTATTGTACTTATCCATAAGATAAGGGAATAGAGGTAGATCTAGCCAAGATAGATGTGATTGCTCAACTTTCAACTCTAAATTCAATTCAAGTAGTTAGGAGTTTTTTAGATCATATCGGCTTCTACTAGAGGTTCATTAAGTATTTTTGAAAAATTAAGAAGCTCTTTACTGATCTCTTAATCAAGGATGCTATATTTTAATTTTAATGATAAGTGCATGCATTATTTTGAGCTTTTGATAGACAAGCTTACTAGGTACCAATTCTGGTTTTTAGATTGGTCATTACCGTTTGATCTAATGTATAATTCAAGTGATTTCGCAATAAGTGTAGTTTTAGGACAAAGAAGGGATAATTTTTTTCAACTGATTTATTATAGGAGTTGAACATTAAACGATGACCAAAAGAATTATACAGTGACTAAGAAGGAAACATAGCAATTGTATTTGTATTTAATAAATTTTAGTCATATTTAGTTCTTTTCATGGTGATAGTGTATACGGAATATTCGACTTTGAAATATCTTATGAGTAAAGCTGATGCCAATCCAAGGATGATTAGATTGGTCCTGTTATTACAAGGGTTTGATATAGAAATAAAGGACAAGAAGGGTCCTAAAACCTTTGTTGCCAATCATCTTTCAAGGCTCAACAAAGAAGTAATAGAAAAGATGAAAATCAAGACATTAAGGAAATGTTTCCAAAGGAGCAATTGTTCGCAATAAAGGATAAACTACCATGGTATATGGATTATGTTAATTATCTAGCTAGTAATATGATTCCTAATTATCTGTCTTATTAGAAAAGGAAATTTTTTTTGAATAATTTTAAGAGATTTCTATTGTATGACCCTTTTTATACAAAATTTATGGTGATGGACTCATCAGAAAATGTGTTCCTTCTAAGGAAATGCCTTCTATATTGGATCGATATCATTCTAACGAAGTAGAGGGGAACTTTGGCCAAACTAAAACTACACATAAGGTTTTAGAGTCTGGATTCTATTGGTCCACTTTATTCAAAGACCATTTCAGCATATTAAATCTTGTGATAACTGTCAGAGAGTTAGAAACATTTCTAGGAGACATAAAATGTCATTGAATAATAATGTATAGGTCTCAACAATCAATATATTGTATTTGTAATAGATTATGTAAGTAAATGGGGTTGAACCAGTGAAATTACAAACTGATGATGCCAGAGGTGTGGTAAAGTTCCTAAAGAAAAATATTTTTACAATATTTATTACACCTAAAGTGATCATCAATGACGAAGGTTAGTCTTTTGTAATAAGCAATTCGATTCCCTTTTATCCAAGTATGGTATAATTCATAAGGCCATCATGCCTTAC
Source organism: Pinacopodium congolense (assembly GCA_028565735.1). Classification (NCBI taxonomy): domain Eukaryota; kingdom Viridiplantae; phylum Streptophyta; class Magnoliopsida; order Malpighiales; family Erythroxylaceae; genus Pinacopodium; species Pinacopodium congolense. The sequence continues at coordinate 16,500 of JAOXYD010031069.1, read as the reverse complement.
CATCCCTAAACTACAGTTAAGTTAAATTTTCAAATCATGATATTAAAAGATTTTTAGAAAAAATCATTAGTGGTTCAAGGAAATTTTGGTCTTCAAAATTAGATGATGTGTTTTGGGCCTATCAAACAACTTATAAGACACCCATTAGAATGTCTCCTTATCACTTAGTTAATGGAAAATCTTGTTATTTGCCTATTGAGCTAAAACATAAGACATTTGGGGCAATAAAATTCTTAAATTTTGACTCAAGGAAAGCTAGCGAACATTGGTTGTTACAATTAAATGAGTTACATAAATTTCGTTTAGATGCCTATGAAAATTAAAAAGCTTTATAAGGAAAAGGAAAAAAGATGGCATGAAAAATATATTGATCGATGAGAAATTAAAGTTGGTGACAAGGTGTTAGTTTACAATTCAAGATTAAAACTATTAAAACTCTTTCTTGGAAAGTTGAAATCAAGATGGTTTAGTCCTTATAATGTGATTAAAACCTATCCTTTTGGTGCTTTCAAGGTTACAAATGGTCAATCCACCTTTAAGATCAATGGCTATAGAGTCAAGCTTTATCTTCCTAGAACAATTAAGGAATTCTTTAGTACTTTCACTCTTTATGATCCTTACTCATCTAGGTCGTATTTCTTTTAATTATAGTTATTTTGTCTATGTTTTGTTTTGTTTTATGTGTTAGATTAGTAGTGGGTGCTTTCTTTTGTTTTGTGTTCTTTCCTCTTATTTCTATTTTCTTGCTCCTTGATTATTCTTCATCTGAACTCTTATAGAGAACGGCTTCAATTCTTTTTTACCTTTGATGTTTTCATTCTTCTTTGATCTTTTTTAGGTGTAATTTTAAGTCATTATTGCATTTCAATGGAGCAATATCTAGACTATATTTTGATCCAAGTGCTTTCTATATCCTTTTCCCTCATTTTTATATTTTCTTGTTGTTTTATAAACATTAGGGACAAATGTGTTGGAGGGATAGATGATTTAGTTATTATCACACTTATGCTTATCTTGCCCTTAAGTATATTATTCTATAAGCTTTTTCAAAATAATCTATAATTTATGGAAAATGTTTTCGATTTTGATGCATTTTCATTGGACATTTTTCCTTTTGTTTCCATTTATTGTGTCTCTTTTAGATGTTATATGATTAATTAGGAATAATGAAGATCAAATCGTTTTAACTACTTCATGTTTTAGATAATGATACCTTATGATCATTTTGAGATTCCAGGTTCAAGATGCAAATTCTTAAAGTAAAATGTGCCTTCTTTTAAATTTCCATCTCATTTTATTTAATTGAAAATTGAAAAAAATGAAGAGAAAAGGAAAATAAAAGAAAGTAAAGTGTTAAATAAGTGACCAATTTTTATTCACTCCACTGGCTTAGAATCAATTTGTTAAAGTTGAAGAGTAGTGCTAGTTTTCCTATTCTTGTAGGCTATTTTGAGATTAATGATTGATTGATTGATTTATTTGAGAACAAGCAAATTTATAAGTGCACAGGAGTTGTTAGCTTATGAACTGATTGTTTTTTCATATGAATTTGATTATGATTTGATGTACATTTGCTCAAATTTGATGTTAAATTATATGGATTATTTCGAGATATGCTTATATTGTAGTTGAAAGCATAGCAAGTGGAAAATCTGGGGAACTGCTACTAAAAAAAATAGAAATTATGAGTAAAATAGTGGCCTTACTGAACCGCCATTTAAGTATGAACACACGCCTTTTGTTTAATTTGGAGAATTAAATGGTGATAGTATAATGATGCCGTTTAACTCCAATTTAAGCATCATTTAATAACCTATCATGACTTTTCCAATTGGATCCCCTCAACCTATTGGCCTGTCTCCACCCTAACATATTTATTGATCATCTTAAGCTAAAAATAAAGGGAGGACAGAGAGAAAAACACATCTAAGAGATAAAAAATTTTAGATTCTCTCAAATTTTAGGAGCCTTTTCTTGTGTTTTTGACTTTTTCTAGTTCTTTTTTGCAAATTTGGCAAGTTTTTTAGGATTATAATAGCTTAGATATGTGAATCAAACTTGTACATATGTCTTTGGCCAATTATGGTGCATTCTAAACTTATTTTTCTTCAAAAATCTACTATTTTGTTCTGTATATTTAAGATCATAATGAATATGATGACTATGCTTTATTTCTTGATTTAAATGAGTAGCTAAGATAATTTGCAGCTAAAGAATGGCTAGTAAATGATCTATATGCATGCTTGTGCATCATTGGGAGTTGTCCAGAGTTGTCCTGTGCTTGTTTTAAGTGCTTAAAGCTTGTCCTAAATAGATCCCTTAAGATAAAGATGAAAAATGGTTAAGTGGAGGACGAATCACTTAATCCATTTGAAAAATCAATAAGCAGCTTGGTTTTAATCAATATAAGACCACTGATTGATTAATCTTAAAGGTTTTAATCTAAAACTATGAATTTTTAGGTTTAAGTTTCTTACACTTTAAGCCTACTTCTTTTATTTATAGATGAACCACATATATTAGGAAATTTAGAGAAAAGCCATTTGTTTGACCATAACCTTACTTTGATTAAGTGAAGTTACCCTCGAACAAGCTTCCCAATCCTTAATTAATCCATCCAGATCATTAAAACCTAATTCCTTAGCCATTTAATTCATTAAGCTATCCTTAAACTTTAAGCTAGTCTTCTTTGCCTAACTGGAAACCTTTAGTTAAATTTAGTAATTTTAGTTAATTCAATCATTCAATTTGGGGTCTCTAGATAATTGTAATTCAATTACCTTAGCACTTGCATATTTATTTTCTCGTGGGATGATAACTCGAGTATAAAATACTTTATTTATTATTTATGAGTGGTATACTTGCCGATTAGTTGGTTTGTGCGATTAAGAAAGTGTGTGATTTAATTACTTAAATTGATAATTAAATTAGATAATTTAGCCTTAATAAACAACCAATAAAGTATTTTTTGAATTTTATTAACCACATTTAAATCATGTTTAGATCTCATTAATGATCCATTGCCTATTTTATTACCTATAGATAATCGTTTCTATACTCCTCATAATTCACAAAATAAGGGAGAGAAAAAAATGTGATTTTCTTTAGAGAGAGCTTGTTTTCTTTTATTTATAGGGCATTTTGATTTTGATGATGATGATCTTTTTGTTTTATTTTTGACCTTATAAAAAAAGGAAGAATTTTTAAAATTTTGTTAAATTAACAAGTAGTTTAAGTTTATAAATTTTGAGCTTAAGGTTGAGTTTTGAGTTTTAAAATTTTTAATGAGGTTTGATGATCTTATGCTACTTTTGGCTTCATATAAAAGTGAAAAGTTTGGTAATGTTTTGACTCATATTTCATTTTATGATACATAAATTTAGGGGGAGATTGAGTCTTTTAAGTTTTGAGATTGAGTTTTGAGTTTTGAGTTTTGATGATGATTAATGTTTTATATAAATGGGAAGTATATAAATTTAGGGGGAGTTTTTAAGTTTCTAAGTTTTTTAATGTTGATGATATTGATGATTTTTTAAGTAATGAGTTTTGGTTATTGATATGTATCAAGTTTTGAAATAAGTTTTAATTCTTGAGTATGATTGCAATTGTGATTATTTATGTGAAAGGGCAAAAAAGTTTATGAATGGTAAAGTTTATAAGTAATAGTGATAAAAGCTTATGTAGTGTTGAGAAAATCCAAGTGTTGTTGGTTTGGTATGATTTAAACATGATTTCAAAACTTAACTCAAAACCAACTTATAGGCAAATGCACCTATCACAAGTAATATAATAGACTTAAAGGAGTTTAGATTTCAATCCAGATGGAGGATTACTATAATTACTAGGTTAATCAGAACACAATTATCTAGAAAGATAAGATTGATTGATTTTTAACACTGAAAAATATTAAACTAACTTAAGCACTTTCAATTACTATAAAGGAATTCAAGTTACTATAAAAATTAGCAAATCTAAAAGATTAACTAAATATTTAGGTTCTCGATGACCGATTAAGTTACTCAAGATTTATGACATCTAATTTAGGGTATCTTCATAAATTTAAGACAAAGTTATGGTTAAGACTATGTCTTTTCTCTATTAATCCTATGTTGTTGTTTGGTCATTCAACAATTTTAAGCAATAGGATTAAAGATTAAAAAAATTAATTTTAAGATCTATAATCTCAAAACTCCCACCCTCACAATTAATTAAAGATTAGTCATTTAATGATTTAAATTATGTTGGTCATGCGATGATTTTATTGATTGTTTCTATAAATAAAATAGATTTTTCGAATCCTTAGTCATCTATCACTCTTTTCTTAAGTGACTAGCTTACAAAAGTGAATCAATCACTTCAACAAATGAAAATCAAACTATAAAACATGCATAAGAACTTAATTGAGACATTTACTCACCAATCCTTAGTTAAAAATTAAATCAACCACGCATATTAATCAAAGAACATAAAATATGCATCATAAACAACATACTTTGATTAATCTAAAAGCAAGAGTAATATATAATGAAAAACAATTTTAGAAAACACCAAGTATGAGCTTATAACTGAATAACAATCCAAAATCACAAGCTCAATCACTCAAAAACTCCAGAAGAATCCTAAACTCTCTAATATAAATGTTTGAAACTAAGAACATATTTAAAACATAAGCTAAGAAATGATAATCTAAATTTTTATTCAAAGTGACGACCTCTAGCTACAATTTCCCATCTCTAGCTATATAAGGCTGCCCCCTTTTGTCTCCATTAGGTGTGCAACAAGTTGGAGCATGTGCCAACAACAGTGTTGAAAAATCAGTTGGAAAAATGTGTCTGCCCCATTTAATGACAGTCGACATCAAATATCAATGATTTATATGGGACATTGATATCTTGATATTTGATTCAAACTTAATTTTTCCTAGACAATTCACCATCCTTTGCCTTACATCTATCTATTTAACAATAACAAACATAAATTACACAATCTTAGAACTAAAATAAAGGTAATTACATGTTAAATAACAATAAAAAACATTATAAATTATACCCCTATCAATTCTTACACACTTAAGTGTTTGCTTGTACTCAAGCAAACCAAATCATTATCTATTTTCAAAATAAGATATAATTATAGGAAACATGTCAAATCTATCAAGCACAATCATTGAAAATTTTTCCTTATTCATTCAATCATAAGAAGTCATTTAGATGTAATTTCATTAATTAAACATGTCAATTAACAATAAACTTTAGATAACTTCATGCTTCTTCAATCTTCAACCTACCTCACAAAAGTCATTTCTAAATATAAAATAAATATAAATGAAATGAAATGCATCAACTTTCAAACAAAGTCACATCTTTTATTCATTAATAATATAAAAATACAAAAGTGAGTTTCTTAGGCTTTGTTGAGAAGTCACTTAGTTTTTTACGTGAAAGTGAACATCTTATCATAAACATCCCCAATTACTCAATTAAATTACATCCCATCTACTGGCTACTAGCACCACTCAATAGCTTCAATCTTTTTCTAAGCTTTGAAGCCAAAAGAGTGAATTTATTTACTCACTTAATGTAATACTTTTTCTTTAATTTTGTTTTTCATTTTTTTAAACAGTTTGATAAAAGTGTTCAAAATAAGTCACAAATCATTGAAGAATATGCATTTTATATAAAGAAAATCATAATGATCATTAGGTGTCCATTTTTCAAAGATTAGAAGAAATCAAATTCATTTGTTAATTAACATGATTAATACTAATATAACATCCAAAATCATCAAAATAATTGAGATCAAAATGAAAATTTTCAATGATAAGCGAAAAAGTTGAAAATTTCCCACAAATTATATGTTATTTAGAAAAATATAACAAAACATTAAACTGAGAAAAACTCGAGCGTGATACGATGATATCCCCATTATTTAAACTGAGCACTATCCCTAATATTCATAAAGCATAAAGAAGAGAAGGGAAAGCGAAGACACCCCTAAATCGATCTATAGAAGTGTACAGAAGACAATATAGCAATCTGTCATTAAAAAAAAGAAAACAAATAAAGCAAATAAACAAAAAAAATAGCACACACAAAGCACACAAAAACATAAAAACTCACAAAAAATATAAAACAAACCTTAGTTGAATGAGGATCATAAATTATAAAAGTTTCAATAGACTCTTCAACAGTATTAGGCATATCAAGTTTAAATTGTTGCTCGTTGACCTTGAAGCTCATGCAACCATTGGTAACTTCAATAATGCCAAATGGATAAACCTAGTCATTTTATAAGTGCTTGTCCATTTAGCTTTCAACTTCTCAAGAAAGAGCTTAAATCTCATATTTTTAGCCAAGACCTTGTCACCAACCCAAATCTTATGATGAAAGATATACTTATCGTTCCATTACTTAACTCACTCCTTATATAGTTTAGAGTTATCATAAGCATTAAGACAAAACTCATCTAACTCATTCAGCTATAATAATCAATCCTCTCTCATGTTTTTCAAGTCAAAGTTCAAAAAGTTGATGGCCCAATATGCTCTATACTTTATCTCCACATGTAAGTGATAAAATTTTCCATAAACCAACCTGTAAGGAGACATTTTAATTGATGTCCTAAAAGTAGTACAATATGCGCATAATGCATCATCCAACCTCAACAACCAATCCTTCCATAATCAAATATCAATCGTTTTCCAAGGTTCTCTTAATTTCTTAATTGGATATTTTCATTTAATCACTAGTTTAAGGATGATAATGAGTGGCAACCTTATGGGTAACAACATATTTACTAGGAGGGCATTAAAATATTTATTACAAAAGTGTGAACCTCCATTACTAATGATGGCTCTAGGTGTCCTAAATCTCATAAAGATATTATTATTTAAAAATCAAACCACACCCTTTGAGCCATTAGTCGGTAACGAAACTACTTTAACCCATTTATTCATGTGATACATAGCCATTAAAATGTATTGGTTATAGTATGATTTAGGGAAAGGTTCCATAAAGTCAATATCCCAAACATCAAAAACCTTACACACCAAAATATTGTTAAGTGGCATCTTGTATCTCTTAGAAATATTATCGATTTTTTGACAATTGTCATAAGATTTAACAAAATAAAATGCATCCTTAAATATGTGGAGCTAATAAAAACCACACTCTAATATCTTATAAGCTGTCCTAATAGGCCTAAAATGTCCTTCAATCTCTCGAAAATTATAGTGACTAAGAATAAAGGGTGCTTCCTCAGAAGGTAAACTTCTTGTTGAACCAAGGTGGTTCTAATCATGTGTTTTGATGATGACAATACATTATTATTACTAATGTTTAGGTATTTAATGTTTATAAGATAGGTTGATGTGTAAAGTGTAAGAGCATAGTTGTGAAACTAAGGTAGAAGAGCTCAAGCATTAGATGATCAAGAGCTTGAAGGTCGAAGATCAAATGATAAAGTTCAAGTGATGATCAAGCTTGAAGATCAAGAGAAGCTTGAAGATCAAGTAGTTTAGAAAGAGTTTAGGAAAAAGGCTTAAAGTGTAAGAGTCCTAAACTTGATCTTAATTAATGCTTGAAAAGGGCTATCACATTTGCATGAACATTTTCATATAGGCATATAGGAGTTGAATTGTGGTTTTAATGATTAACTTGATTTGATTATAGCCTTAGTATATTAGGAATTGAACTAAGTGAAATATAAGCTAATCATTGATGTGGCTATGCAACATGAATTTTTTTAATGTGTTTGATGTGTTTAAGTTAATTGAATTGTTACTTGAAGCTGTTTATGTAAGTCTGAATGTGTTTGAACATCTTTGTATTATGAATTTTAGATTATAGAAGGTTTATGAATTGATCGAAAAGATTTTCAAGTTGGTTAAAATGAAAAGTTTCATAATCAAGGCAATTCTTATGTTTTTGAATTGATTTAATTGCTTTGTTGATTTCAACAGCCTTGAATTATTCTTTAAAACCTGTTTAAAGTTAGGAACTTGTTTGGCAAGTTTTAGAGTTGGTTTGGAGTGTTTTTCATGTTTTCTGGACATAAAATGGCGGAATGTTCATCCTTAAATTACGGGCTTCAAAGGTGCTATTATACCCTGTCTTCTAGAAGCAATCAACGGCGAGCTATGCTTAGAACAATGGTGCCGTTGATATGCCCAGAGAGTGCGGTTGAAGAGTCAGACTCTAACGGCTAGTTTCCCTTTTCAGACTTCACAACTTTTTATCCTCCCAAATGGCTAGTAGTTGTTCCTAATGACTCCAAACCTCTTCCAACTCTATATATAACATTCCTAAGCTATTTTAACAAGTTTAGATGCCCTGAAAACAACATTACAAAGATCAATCACTTAGATATTCAAAGCTTTCCTCATTTTCTGTACAATTTTCATTCAATCTATATTTTCAAGTTTTAAATCAGTTTTTATGCTGAAAATTTTATGTTCTCTATTATTTTATACCTAGAAGAATCACAAAAAGCTTTCAATTGATTTTTTAACTCAACAATTTGTTTGTTTCAAGCTTTCAAAGATCAACATACCAAAACGGTCTCTGTTTTGGTTGAACTTTTATGAACTTATGTCCTCTTCAATTATGAGCTTGCAAAACTATTTTTATTTATTCAAAATTTTCATACACATTTTTCTTAAGGTCTCAAGAGTTCATAGGATCTTTTACTTCAATTTTTAAGCACTCAAATCGTGTGTTTGAGCTTAAAGAACACAGACTGCTCAAAATTTTCCAAACAAATGCGTTTTCTCTATAGCTTCTTTATTGGCTTGGATTTTGTGTTTTAATCAGATTTTTGAAGTGCAAGTTTATTGTTTTTAGTTTTCTTAAGGTCTTAGAAATGTGCTAGTATTTTTTCTTCAATTTTTGAGTCATTATATTATTTTTTTGAGCTTGAGTTTTTTAGGTTGCTCAAAACTGTGCAAGTTTGACAGTCTTAACTTTGAGTTTAGTTTTGATCATTTGATAGATTTAGTGTCTAGATGTTCAATCTGAAATTTGTATGCATTAATCACGTGTTTAGTATCTCAATTTCATTGTTTATGATCTATTGAAGTGCTAGGAGGCTAGATATAATCTTGGTTTGCCTCTAAAAGTTTCAGAACTGAGTTTATTGCATGAGCTTTAGTGAAACACCATTGAAGGTGTATTTGGTTACATAAATTGGCGGAATTTGTTGATTGTGGTATAAGCTGCTCTTTCCCTTTAAAATAGATTTGATAGGTTGCTCTTGGCATGTAGAAATCAAGATTTGAATTGCATTAATAATTGATTGTGAATTGGATTAGTTTAGTGCCTTAATTGTGCATTGAACATTCCATATTGCATTTGTTGCATTTGAGCCCTTATGTTGTGTTGATTTTGATCAAGGGTGTCATAAGCTATATAAGCTTGGTTAAAGTTCAAGGAAGCTTGATTTAGGGGCTGTACATGTGAGACAAAAATCATATAATTTGATTGTGTTGTACGGGTTACTCTTCACCCATTTAAGTAAGATTGTTATAAGTTCCTTTTGACCTTGAATCAAAATTGTGATAGGTTCCTCTTGACATTGAATCAAGATTGTGATAGGTTCCTCTTAACCTTGAATCAAGATTGTGATAGGTTCCTCTTGGCCTTGAATCAAGATTGTGTAAAGGTTTCTCTTCGCCTTGAATCAAGATTGTTGTAAAAGGTTACTCTTGGCCTTTAACCAATATAGTTGTTAGTGAATTTTCACAAGTAGTTGGAGAGAGGACGTAGTCTATCTTTGGGGTTGGTGAACCTCTATAAATCTTGGTTTCATCTCTTACCTTATCTCTGTTATATTTGATCATTTATGTTTGTTTTATTATTGCTTAATATTGGCATATAGTTTGTCTTTTCATATAGGTTGAATTTTTTGTTAAAGTCTTCATATTGTTTAAATTAGCCTAATGTGTTTAAAGTGTTTTATTTCTGCATGAAGTTTTAAACACCCAATTCACCCCCCTCTTGGTTGCCATAGGGCTAACAAAGACTAAATTAGTCTCTCTTCAGATCTTCTCAAAACCTTATCCAAATATTCCAAATATGCATCGAACGATGTACCAAATGATGAAAGGTCAAACCCTAGACACTTCGATATAAGTTTCAATAATGTTCACAAAAATTGCTACCATGCAACTTTAAAAACTGACAGACGCATTACACAATCCAAAAGGCATGTGTCTATATGCAAAGGCACCATAAGGACAATTGAATTTTTTCCTTTCCTAGTCTTCAGTGGTAATAGGAATTTGCAAGTATCCACTATATCTGTCTAAAGCACAATGAAAACTATGCCCAACCATTCTCTCAATTACTTGATCTATAAATGGGAAAGGAAAGTGATCTTTTTGTAGGGCGTCATTCAAGTTGCGATAGTCAATGCATATACATCATCCAATTACTTTCCTTATGGCCATAATTTTATCTTGGTCATTATTCATGGTAGTAGTTCCTCCCTCCTTTGGTACTACCTAAGATGGACTAACCCTCGTAGAGTCAGAAATTGGAAAGAAAATTCCAGCATCTAGAAGTTTAACTACATCATTATTAACCACTTTCTTCATATTTAGATTCAACCTAGATTTAACCTATGTTGTACTTGGACTAAAGGTTTACTTCCTTTTTCCATGAATATTCTATGAGCATAAATATAAGGACTTAATCCTTTAATGTTAGCTAAAGTCCAGCCTATAGCATTCTGATGCTCTCTAAGCACTGTCAACAATCTTTTCTCCATCGTATAAGTCAATGATGATGAAATAATCACAGGTAATTGTGATGGAGGTCACAAAAAGGCATATTTCAAATGCAAGGTAAGAAGTTTCAACTTAGGAGTTGGAGGATCCTTAATTGATGGTCTTTGAAGGGATTGAATTGGCCTATATATATTGAATCCAATTATAGGTTTCCTTTCCCACTGCTAAATCCTCCAATGCTTCTTTGACTTCTTCTTCCTCTACTTCCAAAGAACTTGAATGAATTAAAGCCTTCTATAACGAATCTGAGCAAATATATTAAAATGGATCAATTGGAGTAGAATAAACTCCAATAAAGTTACATGAATCTAGGGTGGATGGAGGCTTCATCGCTCTAAAAACATTAAACTCAATCTCTTTATCTTAAAGTCTGAGAATAAGCTTTCCTCCATAAACATCTATCAGTGCCCTAAGAGTAGCCATGAATGGCCTTACCAAAATGATAGGCACTGTGCTATCCTCTTTCATATATAAGACAAATAAATAAACAGGGAAAATAAATTTATAGACTTTCGCAAGAACATCCTAAATGATTACTCTTGGATAGGTCACAAATCGATCAGCTAATTGCAATGAGACTATCATTGGTTTAGGTTCTTCTATTCATAACTTCTTGAAAATAAATAAGGGCATTAGATTGATGCTTGCTCTAAGATCCATCCAAGCACTATCTATTTTTAAGCTACCAATTGTACAAGGAACGGTGAAACTACCTGGGTCTTTGAGCTTTGGAGGTAAGTTCTTTAACAGGATAACGAAACATTCTTCATTTAGCTTTACAGTTTCATACTCCTCCAATATTTTCTTGTTGAACATGATTTCTTAAAAAAATTTGGCATATTAGGGAATTACATAGTTGCCTTAGCAAATGAGATATTAATATGATGCTTCTTAAACATTTATAATAATTTCCCAAATTTCTTATCAAGGTGCGTGTTCTTCAACCTTTAAGGGTATTGTATCCTAGGCTTGTATCGTTGCACATTGGGATCAACAAACAACCTAGGTGGCTTCTCTAAACTCTAACCCTCATCTTCCTTTCCTTTCTTCTTCTCTTCTTATTTAGCTCTCCCTTTTCTGCCATGTCCTTCTTCCTGTCTATCTTCTTCAGCCACTTCCTCTCTTTTTTCAATGACTCTGTCTCTTTTGTTGTCTTTTTTTGTTTTCTTTTTCTTCACCCTCCACCAACAAATTCTTTTCTTTCTCTTCAATATTCTTCCTTTTAATCTCAACCTCTTTTCCACTTATAAAGATAATCACGTTAGCATGCTCTCTAGGATTGGCTTTAGTGGTACTTCGAAGCTTACTAGGTAGCCTTTGTTATAAAAGTTGTATAATTTTTCCAACTTGAGTCTCCAGATTCTTAATTTACACCTCATGATTATGTTTCTTAGACTCATTAGATTTGATATACTTCAAAATTATTTCTTCATAACTAGGCAACTCTCTTTGAGGTTGGTTGGTTCAGAAGTTAGGTGGAGGGACCCTTTGAGCATTATCTTGACTTTAATGTGGTGCCTGCTGGTAGTTATAATTATTGCTCAATGAAAAGTTTAGATGATTCCCCTAATCATGATTATAAGTGTTTGAGAAAGGGTTTCCTCTTAGCCTATTAAAATTTCTAATATATTGAGCTTGTTTTGGCTCTCAAGCAAAAGGACTAACTTCTTGACACTCCAATATTGTATGGGAGGTAGTAACACAGCTTTCACATTCAACTTTATAAGAACTACTACCAGTTTCACTCATTAAACTATCCAACTTATTATTTAGTACTTCCATTTGAGTTGTAAGAGCTACTGTGTCATTAATCACATGAATACCATGTGGCTTCCTTGAATGGCATTCAGAATTGTACTAAAAATTATTCTTAGCCATTTCATTAATGAGATTGTACGCTTCGGTCGTAGTCTTACGAATGAAATTAGCTATATCCACAATACCAATGTTGGCATAAGTCAAAGGTGTCAATTTAGTGTAGAAGATATCTACTTATTGCCACGTATTGAATCTATAACTAGTACACTTGGCAAGGATCTGTTAAAATCATTCCCGTGCCCCATACTGACTTTCATTCTCGTATTGCATAAACTAGTTGATCTCAGTTTTCATTTTTGTTATCTTAGACAGTGGGAAAAATTTAGCTAGGAACAACTTCATTAACTCATCCCATGTAGTAATGGAACTAGATTGAAGTGTTGACAATCAGGCTTTTACCTTGTCTATAAAAGAAAATGAAAAAATGCCTTAGCCTAATTGCATCATTACAAACTTTATTTCTTTTAAAAAGGACACAAGTATTAAGGAAATTCTGCAAATTTCCAAATTGTGAGTACTTAACAATTGAGTTGATAATATGTGGGATTTCAAAATTATTTGCAGCGACTTTAAGCCAAGCAATGCTAGCCACAAGTCTACCTTTATTTCACAATGCCAAGTCCGTCATGGTTGGTTCTCTATTTTCTTCTCGAGATCTAAAAATTTTGTGTTCTTCAAGATCCATTTCTACAGGTTTTAATTCTTTGTCACTAGATATTCTTACTTTTAAAGGATTCGATGTGATCGCTTGAGATTCTTTCTTTTTCCTCCTTAACGTGCAATCAAGTTCTATAACAATGTTTATTGGCTTGGGATTATGTCCACGAATATGCCAAGAACTTGCTGTTGGTTGGTCATATGATTATGAAAATTCGAATGGTTTTAAAGATTTTACTTTAAAAACCAACATGATAAGGCAAGTTCACCTATCAAACAAGTAATAAAGTTGAGTATTTTTAAATCTAAAAGATCGATCCCACAGGGAAAACAGTTAATTAATAGGTTAATTATATCCCAATTATCTAGGAAAATTCAAATAATTTGATTAAAAGCTTCAAAAATGCTAAATTACTCTAACATGGCTTAAACATTTAAAAAATGATTTTTAATTGCTTTGAAAAATCTCTAAAGATTACCAATTGTGAAATTTAGCTAAGGATTTGGTGATTTATGATTTAATTGAGATTTAAACAATTTTAAGGCCTTATTAGAGTTTCTTCACAAAATTAAAACAAACTTATGGTTAAGACTTTGCTTTATCCCCGTTAAACTTAGTTTAAAGTTTGGTTATGCTTTAAATATAATCAATGGGCTTTAAATTCAAGAAGATGAAATCTAGATTTTTTAACTTAGAATTCTAACTCTGGAAAAAAAAATTTTTGTCATTCATTGAATAATTTTTATTGCTTATTCTAACAAACTAAGTTGATTTGCCAAGCTTAAATTATCTTTAACACCAATCTTAAGTGGCTAACTCAAAATCAGTACTTTTAAACCTTTAATAAACAAAACCCAAACCATATAACAAGTATTTAAGCTTTATTAAATCATAAATTTACCAATCCTTAGCAATAAAAATGATTTAGTCACACATCTTGATCAAAACATTCAAAACAAACAACTTAAGCATAATGTCTTGATAAATCAAAAAATATGAGCTACAAAATAAAGTTTAGGAATTACAAAACTACCAAGAGAAGATACTGGGTGATTCATGGACTCCTTAAATTGATCTTGACTTCACCATAGCTTAAGATCAACACAAATTAGTAGAAAAATCAAAGAAAAGTTGAAATATAAGCATAAATATAAGAACTTTGATAAATCCGAAAAATGGAGCAAATGAAGTAATAATCTAATTTATGAAACCCCCTTAGATGGTTTGTAGACTCAGATATGAGTCTTAATAATAAGTTCCAATATCTTAAAACTTTGAAAATAACATATAATTTGAGAAACAAAGTGGCCTATATGCTACTTAAAACAACTGAAGAGAGAAGGAAGAGCTTGTCTCTCAAATTTCAGATATGATTTCTTACAATTGGATTCGCTGTTTTTGTGTTGTTTGTCTATTTTACAGCCCCAACAGGCTACCACTTGCACTTGCAAACAAGGAAAATTAATAAATAACATGCCACAACTACAATATTTTAGAGTTAGAGATGATATGTTGTCTGACAATCAATACAACAGGTTGACTCAAGGTAGTACGGAGTTCTAAGCTCACCGTACTGGGCTTGTGCAGTCGCATGAATATAGGGGTCTTGGAAACCAATACGAGGGTCTCTCCAAACCCATGTATTGGTCTTAGAAAGTCCACTTTTTTTTATCTTTCTGGCTTCTTTGTTATTTTAATCTTCATCATTCATTAATTAAGATCCAATTTTTGTAAATTAAATATTTTAAATTAAAAATTAGACATATAATCATGAATTTAGGGGCCAAAACATCACAATTATCCATGAAAAGCACATGCAAATTGACCTGTAACAGTTAAACTTTCTGAGCTTGAGAGTTAGTAGCCTAAGTTAGTTATCCCTTCTAACCTGATGCTTCTTCTTTATTAAACTTAAAAAGCCTATTCGCGGTTATAGCAAAGTTAAGGATATGTCTAGAGCTTGTTAGATTTACTAATTTTATAGGAATAGAGGATGTGAGAGCTTGTTCAAATTCATAGGTTAACATCTTTACCAGAGCACCATTTATCTAGATTCGAGGATCAATGATTGTCCCAAAATCCTGATGATACCTTCTGCCAATTTCTTTGGTGTCGTTATTAACTTATCATCTTTTGCATTGTGTTGGCCTTTTTAGTTTCATTTGTTACATTTTAGCTTATATAGTTCTTAATGCATCAGTGATTTTTTTTTTCCATATAACATTTGAAATAGCATTTGCATCCTAGATCCCTGTGGTTCGACCCTAAAACACTCTATTGCATAGTTAGGTAGTTATAAATTTATTATTGGGTTAATAGTCATGGAGGTGATCAAGCTATTCGGATTTTTTCAGTTAAGTGATCAAACTTTTAAAAGTTTCAATTGAGTGATTAACGTTTGAAAAGTTAATCAGTTGAGTGAAAAAGGTTGACGCCGTTAGTTGACCCGACCCGACCCGAACCGGCCCGACCCGACAACCCGGCCCGGCCCGGCCCATTCTAACCGTCGGACAATATCTGTGGGTGAGTAGTCTGGACTATTACATATATATCATCTATTGTTGGGAAATTGAAAGGTGATCTAATCGCGCAATGGAAGCAAAAACAACTCGAAACAATTTTCATGTTCTTCAATTTCCCGTAAAGCCAAGATCTTGATATTCTATAATAAAATTAAATCGCAAAACAATAAAGTATTAATATAAATTTGTATCTTATTTCTGAAACTTAAATGAATTCTTCATTTTCTCGTATTCTTTTGGAAAAATCACTCTCTGGTTGCACATGTATCCTACCTCTAATGGTATCCACAGGTTTGTTGAAAGAGATCTCAAAACAATTTTTTAAAGGAAGTAGAGCCGTGCTAGCAACCCTAAGGTTGGTTCCATATATAGTGGAAAAATCATATTTTTCTAATATTAAAATTAAATCTAAATCTTAATTAAAGTCTAACTTTTAATCATTATTTTAATTTAACTTTAATTTAATCAAATATCTCATATTTAATCCTAAAGTTTCTTAAACTTTACAATTAAGTCTAACTTGATTAAATTTTGCTCTCTTCCAATAAACATATATGTATGACTCATTAGGTTCTTAATACATTAACAATGATCATAAATTATAATTATAATTCATAATTAGAATTAGATAAATTAAAGCTTTTTTAATTCATCTTTAATTCTCCAATTAAATAATTTATGATTATAGATCAAGATTGACATCTAATAACATATCATAA
>JAOXYD010031058.1:0-14139 GCA_028565735.1 Pinacopodium congolense | reverse complement strand
TGGCTAAAGCAATTCTTAACTATCCAAACATTGAATAAGATTTCAAATAAGATTTAAAAAATAATTTTATACCATATCAATAATAATAATGATTCAATGACTATGTTATGAAACTTTATACAACTTTTAAAAATAATGTACAATGCATTATCAAAATTAAGTCAAAATAACAAGACCTTATTTAGAATGTCTTGCATTTAATTATATGTTTCTTTTGATATAATTACTTATTAAGTACTTATTTTTAAGTTCCTATGAAGCACATCCTAAAATTTCTTATCCTGCAACTAAATCACTTACTTTTCCCTTTTAATCTTCTCAAATATCCCACTTAATTTTTATTTAGTCGCATAATCATTATATTCGTATAAGTAAAATTTTAAAAACCTTGCAAACAAGTTTTTTTTTCCTTAGATTAAAAAAACTGAATGAAGTTAAGAGGCTCATTTTAAATTTTTTAGAAAACAAATTAAAATTTTATTTTTTAATTATTAAAATTATTACGAATAATTAGCTCAAAAAATTAATTAAACATATTTTTATTTAGAATTTAGAGTTTGGGGAATGAAAAACAAAATTTTTTTGTCCATATATATATATAACTTAATTTAACCCGACGGGTCAACCCCCATTGATCCGGGGCGCTATCCTCTTACCTTACATCTAGTCCCCAACACCATTGTTGAGATTTTGTTCTTATTGCACTTTAAAAAGAATGCACAGTACAATCCTTTTTACAAGCTCAAGTATAACCTTTCACTCTCCCTTTTCTAAGGCTTAGGAATAACCTCACAACACTCCCTTTCCTAAGGCTAAAAGAGAACCTTACACTCTTCGTTTTCAAGGCTCAAGAATAACCCCACAACAAAATCTAATCACAACTTCACTAATAGCTTATATACCATCAATAATACTAAAAAAATAATGTATAAGCACTTTCTACACTTCTTGGATACATAAACATCACTCAACACACGTATTTATACTCATTCCAAGACCAAATAGTCATTGCCCAACATTCTTATTCATCAAATATTGTATATGTTGCAAATCTATTAGTTGCCAACTTACCGTTGCATATCGTCATGTTCGATCGATCGATCTAATTACCTTATCCAGTTGATCGATGGTCTCATTCAATTGACCTAACACTTGATTCAGTCGACCTTCGCTTCATTTAGTCGACCGATGTCTGTGTTGACAACTTGTAGCACCACTTGATGTTTTTATCATATCTTCTTCATTATTCATCCAATTGATGTGAAAGTTTATGGATAGCTTCTTGACACATTTTTCAAATAGCATGTAAATTTTCATAGTATTTGGAGCTCTAGAAGTATACTTACTTCCTTTCCTAAGTCTGCAACACAAATTTTAGAACTCAACTGAGCTTGTTCAACAATCTACCTTCCAAACTTTATACAAACATTAATCAATTAATGCAAAACCAATTTCATTCAGTTATTAATGCAATTCAAAATATTTTAATACAAACAAAGCAATACTAATCAAATCCTAACACATTTTACATAATTATATAAATTTTAGCACAGTCAGTTTATCTAGTTTATCAAAAAACAATATTCTAAGCAATTTCATTCACTTTATTTACATTCTTAATCAATTCATACAACTTCAATTTACATAACCTTTATCTAAAACATTATTCCATGACTTACATAAACTTAATTACTTATTCATCACATACACTCCAAATACTGAACAATAAACTTTACAAACATATTAGTAGAAACACTTCGTCATCATCAAAACAAAGGTGGAACCAACCCTTGGTGGGTTCAACAAGGAATATCCATTTTGAGTTTATACTTACCTTTAAGTGATGGTATCTTAAGTTAGTTTCTTTATGTGCACTAATGAGAACTAGTCAT
This sequence comes from Pinacopodium congolense, assembly GCA_028565735.1. NCBI lineage: Eukaryota > Viridiplantae > Streptophyta > Magnoliopsida > Malpighiales > Erythroxylaceae > Pinacopodium > Pinacopodium congolense. The sequence continues at coordinate 12,247 of JAOXYD010031058.1, read as the reverse complement.
GATATGTGTAGTAGCTTGATACTTGAGTTAGCCAAAGTTTGAAAGATTGCATGCTTTAGTCTCTGTGAAAATGAAGTGATAGAATTTAATGGTTGTTTTTGATTTGCTTGAGGACAAGTAAAGATATAAGTGTGGGGAAGATTGATAAGTGTGTTTTTAGGTTATGTTTCTAGGTTGTTCTTATATTTTTTAAGTGTTGTTTATGTGTTTAAACCTTAGTTTATTTGATGTTTTGCATATTTTCATGATATTTGAGGTGTTTAATTGTTTCTTGGTATTGTTTAGTGTTTAAGGGTAAATGTTGAGCTTATTTGAGGAAGGGTTGATACACTTTGGTGGATGGATATGTAGGTAGCAAAAATTCAGCATTGGATGTTATTTAGGTTACTTGGAAGATACATTAGGTTAATGTATATAGCTCTAAATGTGATTATATTTTATGGAGTGCTAGAGAAACATGTGAGGAGCTTGCATATCAAATTTCAAGTCAATTAGAGGTGCAGAGAAGAAGCTAAAGCCAAAAGACCAAAAAGTGTCAAAAGTTAGAAAAGCTATTAAGTATGAAGAACTGGAGTAGCAAAATTCCCACGTTTGTGGCAACTGTGAATAGAAAACATTGTGGGGTTCCCTTATTTGAGGATTTTTGTGTTTTTTGGACATATTAAAGGGTACACAACCCTAGGATTTATGATAGATAGTATAGAAACATTGCTCTTTGAGCTAAAAACAAGTTTTGAGGCTAGAGAGAGGTAGAGAATCAAGATCATCACTCCATTTTAGGCAAGAAGCACATCAACTCCAGAAAATCTAGATTTGAAAGAAGAGAGGAAACTTGACTCATCTAGTTTCTTTTTTTTTTCTCTTCTATTATCTTTATTATGGACTTTTTGATAGTTGGGGATGTTAATGACATTATGAGCGGCCAAATTCATTATAGAGATTACTTTTAAACTATTTTTGAACTCCTACTTTGTTGATTTTAATGAATGAATGTTGAGCTTAAACCTTACAATGTATTGAGAAATCGAGTTGGGTAATTTGTGTAATGCTGTACAATGAGAGTTGGCACTCTATAGACCTGCATTTATCAAATTAATTGATTAGTTAGAGATAGATCTTGGCTAATTAGTTAATTACACATAAGATAGCTTCATAACTAGTTGAAATTATAGACTGGTTTTATAGATTGAGAGATTGCATAATAAATTTCATTTAATTTGGTTAGGGACATTTGATTACACCTTGAGAGAGGGTAATTAAAACATTAGGATATCTTAGGTGATGCATAATTCAATCAACAAGGTTGGAGGGAGACAAGATAGGGAGTAAGTGATCTTTAATCTTTAATCTTGAAATCCAAAGTTTCTGCATTTTTTTTTTCTAATATTTATTCTTTGCTAGCTTATTTGATTTAGTTTATTTTTCAATATTTATTATTTAAAATTGAGCCTTGAACAAAGTACAACCTGAATTAAGTGATGTCTACATACAATCTCTATGAGACTATATCTGCTTTTTAATATAAGTAACAACCTGTATACTTGTGGTTTTGATCATAAAACTAGTTTTATTTTTACACACCAACAATTTCTAGTGCCTTAGGTTTATAAATAGGGTTTATATGTTAATTTTGATTCATGAACACCTCATTATCTTTTAAATTATATTTAATTGATGAATTTAGCATGCTACTCTTATACGATGTGTTGGAGGGTTGATAAATTTTAACATTTCATAAGCCTTATTCTTAAACATTATAGAATACATTACATGACTTAATTCGTTGACTTATTCAAAGATCATTGTAGTGTGTATTAATTGATGCTATGGCTTATAGATTAATTGTTAGGCATAGATATGGTTATTTACATTTGTTTTAATTAACTAATTGTAGTAGGCCTAATGGTAAGAGTGGAAAGGAAAGTAGAGGGAGTTCCTATCATTCTATTACCTATTATTTCATTCCACAATTGATGCTTGATAGCTATGCACATGAAAGTTACTTTGCAACCAAGTTGGTTGTGTTTTATTTTATTTATTTTTATTGGCATTGCCTTTAATTTCATTTTATTAAGAAATTTTAAACAATTTCATTATGTAGTATTTATAGTTTTTTTCTTTAATTTCAATTTTAGCTATTATGTCAATCTTGATATAATATTTTTCAAAATCTTGTACTTTAATGATGAATTAATGTAATGGGAAACAAGCTTTAATCTTATTCTTCCCAAGTATTCAAATTACATTCAACGGAATAATGGTCTCAACCATGCATATAGTTAGATGTAGACCTTTAATTTTTACAGTTTGTGTGGGTTATTTTATTTTACCCTTCATTTGAGGACAATTTTACTTATATGGGTGGGGGGAGAGGGGGGATGAATTTATCTAATTTATTATAGACCAAACACAGTTGATTTATTTAAGGGTGATTACTTGAACATTTCATTTTATAATCGTCTTTATTATCAGTAAATTGTCAATTATAGTATTCTAATACAATTGATGTGTACATTGATCAAATCTATAATGACTTCTAACACAAATTGATTTGCAGGTGATTAGTGATCCCTATGTATGATATTAAGTTTTTGAAGATGTTTTATATGGTTTATCATGTGAATTTTAGAAAGGGATGTACGACTTATTTGTTAAAAATTAAAAAAATTGATGTGTTTGTTATTTAAAATTACTAAAAAGTTTAAAGTTTATGAATTGCATTAATAGCCATTTGAGAGTAGGATTTAGAAATGTAATTGGAGATTTTTAAGACAAATTGTTTACCTTCATGTCAAAAAGTTAAATGACATCTCAAATAAGCTTAAGAGTATCCTAGTTAAGTACTTAGTAGACATTCATGTCAAGGTGTTTGCCCTCATGTCCAAATACTAGGGGACCTCTAATCAATTACTCCAAGTGTAATTTTGTGTGTGTTTTGATTGTCTTTAACACCCTTTACTATATTTGTTTGACAATCTATATGAAATAACTTAGATGCTTGATAAGATACAAATTGTTACTCTTAACTAACAATGTGTTTTGTATGTGATAACTATGTTTTTGTCAAGATAATGTTATGATGTTTGCCCTAAATCAATAATGATTGATATTTTTTATACTCAATTCACTTTCAAGTTTTGTTTAAGATTGTCTTGAATAAAATTTAAGTCGTTGTTCGAGGATAAATAATAGCTTAAATGTGGGTATTTGATAGCACCCAAACTATACATCTTTAAATCAATGGAATTTCTTCCTTGTCATCCATAAGAATTTTTAGCTTCTTTCTCCTCTTGTGTCTCCTTTTCAACCGTTACCTATTCATCTACACTTTTACCTTTTTATTTTTTTTTCTCCCTCCAGTTTAATCCTTTCCACTCCTTATTATTATGGCCTTTACTTGTGCTTTTAGTTTAGATCTAAAGTTGTTTGAATGTACACTTTTTTTCTCTTCAAAAACTCACTTAACCAAGTCCCCTATCTAAGCCTCTAAGCTACGCATGGATGCTTGAATCTTCTAAAAACCAGCCTTAGAGGCGGTTATGAATTTTGTTATCAATTCTTCCATACTAAGTAAAGTCAGAAGGTGCCTTCGTCCTTAGTCATAAATGGCACTGTATGGATTATTATTATTAAATCTACTGTTGTTAGGCTTGGATTTCAATGCTTTTTCATATCTACTTCAAGCCAATTTAATGTGCATTTTCTTCTAATTGATGCTAATATTTTTATATATCATTTATATCTATGTACAATGTAGGTGGAAGCTAAAAAATGGAGAAACTCTCAAAATTGTAGCTGAAAAACCAAGTTTTAAGAGTTAAAAGGCACCGCCTTTCACCCCTCCATTGTCCTATTCATACTAGCGTTTTACTCTTGAAAAAATTTTCAATTGCAATTTGTTCCTCCACTTGCTATAACTTGCCAATCTTGTTCCTACTTGCGGTCAACATATATAAGAAGCTCTGGAGATCATTTTTGTAGAAGTTAGGACATATTTAAAGGGATAATTAAGATTGAACATTAGATTCTCTTCTTCTTTCCTTAGTTTTTAGGATTTTCTAATATTTTTTCTTTCCAACCTTTGTATATTGTAATTTCAGGTTGTTTTGAGGGTTCAAAAGAGTTTGTGGATGTGTTGGGAGGCTGTCTATCAATTTGTATCATCATTGGGTGCTTCTTAAACATTAAATTTCTTGTTTTGTTTTTCTTTGTTCATATATATGGAAAGAATTTTGTCTATTTCATTTTCAATATGATTTTTTTTGTTTATATATGATGTTTTATGCTAAATTATGGCTAAGGATGGGTTTTTGAATGACTTGAGTAAGTTTATAAGACTTAATTATGTTAGATCTTATAACATATCTTAACTTGATCACTTAGGATATAAGATTAGGTGAATAAGTAGAAGACTAATCACTTAAGTCATTGGAAAAATCCATATGCGACCTGATTTTAATCAATTCATGACCATTGATTGGTTATTTAATAAGAGTACTAATCTTAAAAATGAATTCCAGGATTATATACTTCTTAATCTTTAAGCCTACTTCCTATTGATTTATGAGTGGATCAAACATGGAACTTAGGAATGTTAGAGAAAAGGCAACGACTTGACCATAACTTTGTCTTGATTTAGTGAAGGCCCTTGGTTAGAAATTCCAATCCATTTCATAACTTACTTAAGCCATTTAGGTATAGTCTTTAGCCATTTAATCAGTTAATAATCCTTAAGCAATTTGAAGTTTAATTGCAAAGTTGGAAGCTTTTTAAGTTTTTTTAGTTTAATTACCCCTTTTAAATCAATGCCTTAAGTTTCCCTTAGATAATTGTATCAAGTTGACTTAGTAGTCATACAATTAGTTGTCTGTGGGTTTGACATTCTGGAGTTTTAAATATACTCTTCTTTATTACTTGCGGTCGATACACTGTCATGAAGTTGGTTTGCTATTGAATTTGATTTGCATGTTAATTAACTAATTTATTTGAGCTAAGTTAGTGTTACCAAATCAACCTAGTAACTGGCCATAAAATTCACTTACTCTATTTGTCCTCTATTACTAGGGGCTTGACATTCATGGTTGAGATGTCTTCCCCCAAACATATCATAACACATAACTTAAGTAGGTGATGATTCTATTACCATTCTTTCAATTCTTCTATTTAAAACATCTAATTTTACTTGCAAGTATGCAACTACATCTATGTCCTACACACATATAACTGTATATCTCGACCTTTCATCCCTCTACTAGTAAGTATTCATAGTAAGGTGTTTTATGATCTCTTTAAGCTATTCAGTGGTGTTAAAGCTTGTGGAACCTCTAGAAGATGCATCAACGAGCTACTATATTGAAAAATTAAACCTTTCATGGAATGCTTGCATTCACACACCCAAATCAAAACTGTGCTGTGGGCCCTCCCTTAACCAGTACTTACAACACTCCCAAGCCTTATATGAGGTTAAAAGCTCTAACTACTAAAAATAAATAATCTCATTATGTAATTCAGTAAGTTAAGAGGGAAGGAAATATCTTTAAGAATTTCTCTACTAACTAATTCCAAGATATGAAGAATTAGGTCAGATAGATTTAATCCAAGACTCGGCTCTACCCCTCAAAGTGGATGGGAAAAAACTTAATCTCACTACCTCTTCAGATATTTTGTTTAACCTGAATGTGTCATATAACTCCAAAAAATTAGCAATGTGTGTGTTTGGGTCCTTATCCAACAACTCATTGAACATAACATATTTTACAAGCATTTGGGTAATTTAGGGTTTAATTTTAAAACATGTTATCTCCAACCTCAACATATGGCTTTGTGCCTTATAGGGAGGGTTTTGACAAATCCCTTATAGTAAGCTGAGATATAAGTCCTAGTTTTTTATCCATATCTTCCAATTATATGTCTTGAACCTCAAGATTTGAAAAACTTCCAAATTTCTTCTCCATTAAACTTCTTTGAAATAATCCTTCAAATTTTGGTTAGGAGTAAACAAGTTTATTGGATGACTCTTAATCATATAGAGAAATACCTAACCTAAAAGGTAAAAGAACAAATGAAAGATCAAGAGAAGAAAAGCTCTTAAATAAACAAAAATTGAGGAAAAATAATTATGCCTAAAATTAAAAGTTCAAAATCTTAAAACAAACTAAAACAAAAGAAAAAACAATAATGGCTAGTGTAATAAAAAGTTGAAACTTCTAATAATTGATTTTTTTCCTCAATAATAGCACCAAAAACTTCCTGCACGTGAAGAGTACTTAAGTTTTAATAAAATATAAACTAAAAATTTCAAACAAACACTATTAAAACATGCAAATAAGTAAGTGCATCTATCATAATGTAATATAGTTAGTTCGAGTCAAAGTTTTCAATCCATAAGGACTGTAATTATTAAAGAGTTCCTGTCCTAGTTATCCAACTAATAGACTTGATTTTTATACCATATTTGGCTTAAATTTAAGCTAAATTGTTGTATAATTGGTTCTATTTGATGATTATTAGCTTAATTATGTGGTTGATTGATGAACATTGTAGTTGGAGTTGAATGGAGTAAAATGGTGGGTTAAGCCAAGCGTCGTTTAAGTCAGCCAAGCACCATTCAACCCCTGAGTCAAAGACCTAAACAATGATGCTCAACAAGCGTTGTTTAACTCCTTTTAAGTTTCGTTTAAGTAGCAGATGAAACTTTTCTAAATAGATCTCCTTCTTCACTTGCTGCAACTTGCCTTAGTTGCTCTCCACTTGTAGCTAACACCTATAAGAGCTTAGAGAACCCCTTTGTGCAGAGGATGGATGGAGAAAAAGATGAAAATTAGAGAGAAATCATATTAAGAGAACCTTAGGTGAGATTTAGGGTTATTTTCTCTTGTTCTTCATGTTTTTTTTAATCTTTTTTTGCATATCTGAGTTGTATTTTGGAGTTGTTGATGATCAATACATTATATCAACCTTGTAAACGTGTTTAGAGCCAGAAATTGGTGCACTTTAACTGATTTACATCTATTGAATTTTCCTTTCTTCATCATTAGTGCAAGAACATGCTTTATATGATGAGTTTGATTTGTTTCTTGCTTAATATGAGTTGCTGATCTTGTTTTTGGTTAGGGTTTGTTTCTAAAATGACCCGAGCATGTGCTAAATATTTTTTCTTCTTAGATTAAAGACTGTTCTTTGCTTTGGGAAGAGATTAAAGCTTATTTTAACTAAACATGTAAGACAAAGTTAAGAAATAAGTTAGGATTCGAGAAATCTACCCAATTTATTGGATAAATCCATAAGAAACATGATTAAAATAATTAAATAACCAAACTTTAATTTGTCTTAAGGGTAAGAATTTGAACTTTGGAATTTTTAGATTCAAACTTCTTGGTTTTCAAGCCTTGTGCTTAAGATTGTGGCATAACAAAACTCTAACTTTATCCAAAAATACAACTTCTTTTATCAAACTAAGTTATTCTGCATAACTTGAATGTTTTTAAATTATTTAGTAATTCTTGTTTAAGTTTTCATTCAATTGAGATTCTCTAGATAATTGTGATCAAATTTGCCTTAGTACTTGCAATTTCAGTATGGAATCCCCGTAGGAACAATACTTGGATCTTAATTTTACTTCCACTTTATTACTTGAAGCCGGTGCACTTGCCGTCATTGTTGGTTGAACTAAATTGAGAAAAGTGAGATCAAGGAACTTCAGTATGGAATTAACTTGAGTGAATTTACCTTTATAGAAACCAACCATCAAGTTTTTGGCACTATTGTCGGGGATTAGATGCTATTCAAACTTGGAATACTAGGAAGAATTTGATAATATTAGTTTGGAGCTATTAATATTGTTCAAAGTGTTTATATATTTTTTTAATTTCTTTTTTCATGACAATCATAATACATACCAACCCCCAGCTTAAACCACCTAACAAAGAGCCCTACCACCTGGATTTAGAACAAATCCAACTCCTTTTACAAAGTCAAGTTTAGAGGAGACAATGCTTAAGTTTATGCAAGGTAATGAGTCTCGATTACAAAATCACGAAGTTGTAATTAAGAATCTTGAGGCTCAAGTCGGCCAAATTGCTTAACTTTTACAAGAAAGGCTCTCTGATAAGCTCCTAAGTACCACTGAAGCCAATCTGAGGGAGCATGTAAAGGCCATTACCTTGAGAAATGGAAAGGAAGTAGAAAGGTGTGAAGTAGCAAAGAAGAAAGATATAGAAAATGATCAAAATGTTGAAACAATGGTGGAAGCAGTAAAAGAGAAGAAAGAAAAAGTTAAGGAAGTGGTTATTGAATCTGAAACTCAAATCTAACCATGAATTCCTCACCCTGAGAGATTGAAGAATTAAAAACTCGATAAGCAATTTAAAAAATTTGTTGAAATGTTCAAGAAATTACATATAAATATCCCATTTGCAGAAGTCATAGCATAGATGCCAAGCTATGCAAAGTTTTTAAAGGAAATGCTATCCAAAAAGAGGAAATTAGATGAATTTGAAACTGTTAATCTCAATGAAGAATGTTATGTAATCTTGTTAAGGAAATTGCCACCTAAACTAAAGGATCTTAGTAGTTTTACCATTCCTTGTGCCATAGGTGGATTGCAAATAAAGAGAGCGCTCATGGATCTTGGTGCGAGTATTAATTTAATTTCTTTCTCTATTTTTAAGAAATTAGGATTTGGTGAACCTAAGCCTACAACGGTTTCATTGCAATTGGTAAGTTGTTCGATCTCTTATCCACGTGGGATTATTGAGGATGTATTGGTTAAAGTCGATAAGTTTATCTTTCCAGTGGATTTCTTGGTGTTGGATATGGAAGAAGATAGTAAGGTGCCCATTATTTTTGGACGGCCATTTATGACTACAGCAAGAGCACTAATTGATGTACATGGTGGTAAATTAATTATGAGATTTCAAGAAGAAAAATAGAGATTGACATAACTAAGGCAATGCAACATCCAATGGACATCGATTGTTTCAATTTTATAGGAGTTCAGCATTATCTTAGTAACCCTTCATTTGAATTATGTTCAGATTCATTATAAAAAGTACTAATCTATTCTTAGTCCATAAATCCTAATAACATTGAAGTAGCAAATGTTTAGAAGCATTGAATGCTAGGAAGCCCTCTTTAGCATGCCATCCTTTGAAGAGAATTGAGAATTTGGAGAGGCCTATAAAGTCTTTACCAAAGTCATCAATCAAAGAGCCACCTAAAATAGAATTAAAGCCTCTTCCTACTCATTTAAAGTATGCTTTTCTAAATCATCCATCACAATTACCAATGATTATTTCATTAATTTTAGATGACAGGATGGACAATTTCGGATAATAAAGGATTGAGCCCCTCTATTTACACACATAAGATCTTTATGGAAGAGGGTAATAAGTCTTTTGTCCAACTGCAGTAAAGATTAAACCCGAACATAAAGGAAGTTGTAAAAAATGAAGTTATTAAACTGCTAGATACCATAATAATTTATCCAATCTCTAATTCACCTTGGGTTAGCCCTGTGCAAGTAGTACCGAAGAAGGGAGGTATTACGATGATTTAGAATGAGCAAAATGAGCAAATAGCAACAAGGAAGGTTACTGGTTGGTGCATGTGCATTGATTATAGAAAGTTGAATGACGCCACTAGAAATGACCATTTTCCACTTCCTTTTCTTAATCAATTCATTAAAAGATTGGCAGCACAATTTTCATTGTGCACTGGATGGATATAGCGGCTATTTACAAATTTTAGTTACCCTGGAGGATCAAGAAAAGACAACATTCACTTGTCCTTATGGAACATTTGCATATAGATGAATGCCCTTTAGGCTATGCAATGCCTCTGCCACTTTCCAATGTTTTATGCTAGCTATTTTTATTGATATGATTGAACCTTTCATTGAAGTTTTTATGAATCATTTTTCAGTGTTTGGAATGTCTTTTGATTCTTGTTTGAAAAATCTTGATAAGATGCTTAAGATATATGAAGAGACAAATTTAGTATTGAATTGGGAAAAATGTCACTTCATGGTGCAAGAGTGTATTGTACTGGGCCATAAGATATCCAGTAGGGGAATAGAAGTAGATCAAACCAAGGTTAAGGTCATTGCTCAACTTCTAACTCCAAATTCAATTCAAGTAATTATGAGTTTTTTAGGTCATTCTAGATTCTATAGGAGATTTATAAAGGATTTTTCTAAAATCTTTAAGCCTCTTACTGATCTTCTGACTAAAGATTCAACATTTAAGTTTGATACCAATTGTATGCACTCTTTTAAACTTCTGAAGTCTAAGTGTACAAGTGCACCAATTCTAGTTTTACCTGATTGGTCTCTTCCATTCGAATTAATGTGTGATGTAAGCGACTTTTCTATTGGTACAGTTCTTGGACAAAGAAAGGACAAGATTTTTCATCATATTTATTATGAAAGTAGGACTTTAAACGATGCCCAAAAAAACTATACAACGATTAAGAAGGAAATGCTTACTATTATCTTTGCATTTGATAAATTTCGTTCTTAGTCGGTGTTGTCACAAGTAATAATGTACACTGATCATATGGCATTAAAGTATTTAATGACCAAACCGGATACAAAGCTGAGGTTGATCAAATAGGTTTTATTGTTGCAAGAGTTTGATATTACCATCAAAGATAAGAAAGGTGCTGAAAATTTTGTTCCCGATCATTTGTCAAAATTAACCAAGGATCTTATGGAAAAAGGTAATGAGCATAATATAAAAGAAATGTTCCCTGAAGAGCATCTCTTAGCAATCAAGGATGATCTGCTATGGTATGCTGATTATATCAATTATATAGTTGGCAAGGTTATTCCTAATGATTTTTCTTATAAAAAAAAGAAGGAAGTTCCTATCTAATGTAACGAGGTTTCTTTGGTATGATCCATTTTTATATAGGATATGTGGTGATGGAATTATCAAAAAAAATGTGTGCCTAAGGATGAAGTGATCCCTATTTTAACTCATTATCATACAAGAGAAGTTGGAGGACATTTCGAGCCAGCTAGAACTGCACATAAGGTTCTAGAATTAGGATTCTGTCAACCCACGTTATTCAACGACACATTTAATTTTGTAAAGTCTTATGATAAATGCCAAAGAACGAGAAATATTTCAAGAAGACAAGAAATGCTGGTAAGTAACATTTTGGTCTATGAAAATTTCGATGTTTGGGACATTGATTTTATAGGTCCATTTCCTAAGTCATTTGCAAATTAATATATTTTAGTCGCAATTGATTATGTGAGTAAATGGGTTGAACCAGTGGCCTTACCCAAGAGTGATGTCTGAGTGGTAATGAAATTTCTTAAGCGAAACATTTTTATAAGATTTGATACACCCCGTGCTATAATTAGTGATGGAGGCTCTCATTTTTATAATCGCCAATTCAAATCCTCCTATCTAAATACAATGTAAACCATAAAATTGCCACCCCTTATCATCAATAAACAAACGGTCAAGTGGAAGTCTCCAATAGAGAAATCAAAAACATTTTAGAAAAGACCATAAATGCATCTCGAAAGGACTGATCTTTGAAATTAGATGATGCATTGTAGGCATATCATACTACTTTTAAGGTGCTCATTGGTATGTCTCCATATCGTTTAGTGTACGGTAAATCTTGTCATTTACCTGTTGAATTGGAGCATAAGGCTTTTTGGGCAATTAACTTCCTAAATTTTAATGCAAGGCAAGTGGCAAGAAAAGATTATTATAATTGAATGAATTAGATGAATTTTGCCTTAATTCCTATGAAAAAGCTAAGTTATATAAGGGACGAACCAAGAAATGGCACGATCGAAACATCGTTCCTCCAGATTTTCAAATTGGTGACAAGGCTTTCGTTTATAATTCTCAGTTAAAACTTTTACTGAAAAGTTGCAATCTAGATAGACTAGCCCTTATAATGTGCTTCATGTTTATCCCTATGGTACCATTGAAGTGTCAAATGGTCAATCATGTTTTAAAGTCAATGGTCAAAGGGCAAAGCTTTATCTGCCTAATAGGGTCAATGACCAATTTGAAATTCTTAATCTTTCAAACCCCTCTTAGGTTATTTAATTTGTGCATTGAGTTAGGTTAGATTGTGTTAGGCTTTCCTTTTAGGGTTAATAGTGATTGAGGTTATCAACCTTTACACTTTTTTTAGTTAAGTGATCAAACTTTTAAAAGTTTCAATTGAGTGATTAACGTTTGAAAAGTTAATCAGTTGAGTGAAAAAGATTGACGCCGTT
>JAOXYD010031047.1:0-14139 GCA_028565735.1 Pinacopodium congolense | reverse complement strand
TCTTGAACAGAAGATGATTGTTTTCGGAAATACTACATCCCTAACAAGAGAATTTATTCTTAAGAAAGTAGTTAGAGCTATTGTCTCAATTTATAAGTTAACAACATCATGGACATTCGCTTGCGGCTATTCGCATTTTATAGTATCTTAAGTTCGCTCTTAGCCAAGGTATATTCTTATCCTCTAAGAGTGACTTTTCTTTTCAAGCATATTATGATTTAAATTGGACCAGTTGTCCTCTTGTCCATCCCTCTATTACTGGATATTTTATTCTTCTTTGATGTTTTCTTGTTTCATGAAAAACTCAGAGGCAAACTATGATGTCTCACATTTTTCCTAAAGTTGAATATTGCTCTATGGTGACTACTACATGCAAGATTATTTGGTTTTACACCATGTTCAAGGACTTAATTTTAGATCACTCTTTCCTTGTACAACTTCTCTATGACAACCGTTCTACAATAAAAAGTTTTTATGTAAAATTTCCAAAAAGAAGAGCTAGTTATAAAACTAAGCAATTTACAATTTCAAAAAAAAAAAAAAGAATTAATGTGAGTATATAAGGAAAAATAATAAAGATTAGATAAGAGTGAAAGAATGGTTGCTATCCCTAAATGCAAGTTTCAACCATAATCTAAACTATATTAGGGAGAAAGGCCTAACCAATCCCCTTAAATTTATACTACTGGGAAAGTGAAGCATGAAGTAATTTTACATATTCTAAAAGGAATATGGAAATAAAATTGGGGATTACATTAACTTAAAGTGAATAATTGGGGAGATGCTTCGTAGAAGCCATTTACAACAATTTTTAGGAAGAAATCAAACTAGAAAATCCAGAGAAAGGAGAGCTCATAACAAGCAAAACTATAGCTCTTAACAATAAAAACAATAGACTTATAAGGAGGGAGCATTCTAATATCGTTAAGCTAGGAGGAGGGACACTTTGATTGTAAGAAATATTAATGTAATAGTGAAAGGAAACTCAAAGGTAATAGAATCTAGGGAGTAAATTGTACAAGGTGATGCAATTTGCAAGTTCTGGCTCTCTCAACAATGAGCCCAAAATGAAAGTTCCTTAATTGAAAAATCTTTAAGGATGAAGAAAGAATAGAGTTAAGAAATCTCCATAAAAATGTTATGATTATTAAGGAACCTATAACAAATTATAAAGTCAAAAGGATAGTCCTAGAAAAAGAAAGTCTTATTGACATCATTTTTTTACAAATCTTTCAAGGAGGTGGTATTTTAAAACCAATAGTCTAAACCTATTACCATATCTTTAATTTGATTCAAAGGAGAAAAACTTCACCTAGAAGGCAAGATCAGCTTAGTAATGCAATGGGAGATCATACTCGAAAAGTGGTAGAAATGGTAAAGTTCCATGTTACCCCTATACATGCATCATATAATGCCATTTTTAAATGACCCTTACTTCGTGCAATAAGCATGAAACTTTGCAGATAATAATGAAGTTAATAATGAAAGAGGGAGTTGGATAGGTGTGAGGAAATCAAAATATGTCATGTTAAACTAAGGGAGATTCAAATCATATGTTTTGATGATGAGAAAATATTATTATTACTAATGATTTTATTGTGATTAAAAGATAAGTTGATGTAAATTGTGCAAGGAAGTATGTTAGCCCAAGGTAGAACGGCCTCGATAAAGAAAATGGAAGTGAAACAAGCATTGAAGAATTAAAGTGAAGATAAAGTGAAGAAGATCAAGTTTGATTAGATTTATAAGAGTGTTTTGGTATGTATTCCTAAACTTGATCTTAATCAATGTTTGACAAAGAGTTCACATTTACATATCATATTTGCATGAACATTTGCATATAGATTTTGTATGCATTTTTTAGTTATTAGTTAAGTTTGATTATGGCATTGAAATATTAGGATTTGATTTAAAATGTCATATATGTATATATTGTTGTATGATTAAGAGGTAGTATGATGATTTGTTTTAAAGTACATCTCTTGATGTTGTCTAAGTTTTTTGAAATGTTGTTTATATGTGTTTGAATTTGTTTAATTCTAATTACGATGTGAATTTTTTTAATGGAATGTTTAGGAAATGTTTGAAAAGTTTTAAAGTTGTTTAAGGATGAAAAGTTTTCATAATCAAGGTTAATTCTTATATTTTAATCAATTGAAAGGTTTTGAAAATTGAAAAGACCTTGATATATATTTTAAAAAATATTTAAAGTTGTATATAATATTAAGAAATTGTTTGGAATGTTTTAGATTTGAATTGAATCATTTTTATGCAATTTTAAGCATTTAACAATATTTGATCAATGATGTTGTTGTAACCTGAGACTTCAACAGTAGTTCTCCATGATTATCAATAGTGCCACTAACAAACCCGAAAAGGGTTGTTAATAGCTAACAATTAGTTTTCTAAAAGCTACAACTTTTGATTTTCAATGACTTATTGATCCCTAATGGGTTTTTTTTCATAACTAAAAATTAGTTGAGCTTCTAAACACTCTCTCTCTCTATATATATATATGTCCTAAGCATTCCATAAAAATCTTTATGAAAATTTATCAAATATTTGAGATAAAAAAAAAAGAGTGATTCACAAAAAGCTATCTAGTTTATTACTACTCTTCTTTCATTCACAGTTTTCTTGTTTTAGATCCTTTTTTAGTGCTATAAACTTACTACAATATTTTTGTTTAATTCCTCAAGGGCTTGCTTTTTTTTTTCATATAACTAATTTTTTTATAGGCTTGTTTCATCACTTGCAAGCATTTAAACCCATATATGCCAAATTTATCTAGATTTTGGTGTTTCAACATTCATACTCATTGTGTTTAAAAATTGCTCCAATCTCTTCTTCTATTTTTTTTTCTAGCTCCCATAAAGTCTTTTAACTTGTTTTTGTAATTTTATAAGGATATTATTGATTGTTTATAGGGTTGTAACATTAATAGCATAAGTTTGAAAACTTTTGTATGTTCTTAAGCTGCTCTTGATTCAATCCTTCTGTTTCTAGCTCCCTTGTATGTTCTTGAGCTGCTCTTGATTCAATCCTTTTGTTTCTAGCTCCCTTGTATGTTCTTGATCTGTTCTTGATTCAATCCTTCTGTTTCTAGCTCCCTTATATGTTCTTGAACTGCTCTTGATTCAATCCTTATATTTCTATCTCCAAAATTATTTTTGTTATTTAAATCTTTTGTTAACTAATAGATTCAGGTTCTATTTTTTTGTGTTAAGGTTACACATTTTAGTGGATTAAAATCATTGATATTAAAGCTAGAACTTAGGTGTTGTAGTTTTTAACAACTTGTATGCTCTTTTGTTTAATCTGTTTATTTAATGCTTTGATTTTTTTTCTCACTTCAATCAATTAGTGTATAGTTTATTGAAGTTCTAAAAGGCTTGTAATAATTTTTATTTGTCTCTAAAATTTGGAGAATTGTTTTGATTTCATGTGCTTCCTTGTCACAGTATTAAAGGTGTGTTTGGTTACATATTTTGAGGAAATTAATTGTCTTGATAGTTTTTTTTATTAAGGCTACTCTTTTCCATTAAAATAGAGTTGGTTGGTTGCTATTGACTTGTGGTAAACAAGGTTTGAGTTATTATAAATGTGAATTATATTAATTTATGCCATATATGAGGATTAGATAAAGCTAGGAAGTTAGGTTAAGAATTTATTATTTGGTAACTTATGATAATTTCAAAAAAAAAAACTGTCGTTTAACCTTGAGTATCAAACCTTCAATGGTGAGTCATACATGATGTTGTTAAAGAACTATTAAGGGCCATTGACTATCTAGAAAATGATTTTCTATCCAAATCAAAGGGCAAACACTACATCTACTCTCCCAACTTTAACTTGCTTTGCTACATAGCTAGGTTAGGTTAGGTAACTATTATTTGGTAATTAGTGACAAACTTAACAAAATTTTTTGTGTTGTTGCCAAGGAATTGGAGTTAGTGTTTTGTTATTTCTTATGTTGTTTTTATTTTTGTTTTTATTGATCTTTGTTACCTTGTCTTCTATTTTTTTTATAATTTTACAACTTTCAAGTGAGGACTTAAAGCAACAATGGCTCATTTTTAGTGCATTTTAAAGGAGTTTGTAGCTCCCACTTTTAATCCTAATGATGAGTTTCAATTAATATTAAGAGTGATTTATATTGGTATTTAGGCCATGTTTTAATGTGTTTTCACTCCAAAATATCTATAAAATTTTCATATTTATGATTTCTTTTGATTACTGATTGAAAAGAATAAAAAAGGAGATCAAGGACGCAAATGGAAGTAATTTTGTGAGTATTTTGAGACACCTATAAATCTAGAAGAGGTGTGGAATTAATTTTAATACTTAGAGCATCATGTTATAAAGTTCCACATCAAATTTCAAGGCTTCATGACAAGCCTTGAAGGATGCATCAAGAGAAGAGTAAGAAAAATTGAAACGAGCATTAGTTTTGGAAAATGTGACATTGGTGATATATTAGGTGCACTTTTAAAGTTCAAATTGTTCTGAAATTTTATGAGATATAAGAACATAATGTGAAGAATCTACATACTAAATTTTATGGCTATAGGAAGTGTATATAAGTAGTTAGAGTATAAAACACTAAGAGGGCCAGAAGTTGCCTATTTTTGGGACTTAAATAGAGGCAATAAAATGATGTCATTTTTATGGTATTTTTGGAAGGTAAAGTTTAAAAATCGCAATATAACATCCTAAAGCCCTAACAACCACCCAAGACTTATATAAAGGTCTTAAAAACATATGAAAGGGGGATTTTGGAGCCAAAATAGATTAAAGAAGAGAGTTTTTAGATTGTTATTATTCTTAGTTAGATTTTACTTTATGTTTTGTTTTCTTTTGTTCTTTCTTCACATTTAGGAAAGTGGATTAGAGCCTTCAAGAGCATTCAAGGTGGATTGGAGAGTGGGTTTCAACGATTGGACCAATTTTGGTTGTATTGTAGTGATTCTTGCTTTCATTAATAGATTTGTGTTTTTATGTTATATTATTGTTTTCATTGCCGAATGTTTGCACTTAAATTACTTAGTAATTGCTTAGTTAGGGTTAGGATTTGATGGATCTTGTTTGATTGTCAGATTTTTGCCTAATTAAGTGCTTAATTTAATATTTCTTTGATTGGCCATCTTAGTTAAACGTTTAGATGATTAAAGGACTCATGACCATGGGCTTTTAATTGTTGGAAGATTAATTAGATGGTACAATTGAATTTAGCTGTTGAGTGACTTTAAGGTCTTTTGTGAGGGTTCTTAGATCTAACAAACTTAGGTTTAATCATCTTGTGATTCATGCCTTTTATTCCAATTTCTTTATTAGATCAAATAGATTAATTGAGTTTAAAAAATAAAAGGTATTTCTATAACCAATTATTATATCTTATTTCAATGATGAAAGCTTTAAATCTGTCCAATGATTTATTTCTTATTTGTTAACCCATTGAAATCTGAGGCCCTAGTTAAATTATCATTTGTTAAACTTTTAATTCATTATCCTGTATTTAGTTTGAACATTGTTGTTTTTTTACTTTCTTTTGTTCCTTTTTTATTTCTTTTACTCAATTAATTTGAATTCATATAGATAATTAAACATTAATTAAATTAGTATTATGCTCAAATTCCTAAGAAGATGATACTCAGTTTCTTACCATTTTATAGAACATATTGATAAGGTGTGCTTACCTTTGGTTGGTCTAGGATTGGAATGATTCAACATTAGAGTTTAGTTAAATCTCAACAATTAGTTTTCATCTCAAGGTTGGAGCAACAAGTTGCGACACTCACATCCTTAGTAGAGCAAGTAGTGATGGATGAAGGAAAGGCTAAGGCATACAGTAGTTGTTCATTTTTAGACTACCCTACTAATACATGTTCCATATTTCAGGATGAGTAGCAGGTTTATGTGCTTGAATGGTCCCATGGCCAAAAACGATGGTATGATCCTTACACTTCCACTTACATTTCAAAGTTAAACGATCATCCTATTTTTCAATATAAGAGCAACCAATAAGGATTTGGTTTCAACTTCGGACCTCTTTCCACATATTAGTAGTAGGGATTCAATTCTTGGCCAGGATGCTACCAAAATTTAGTCACATTTTCAACCTAAGTCTCTACCTCTTACATCATTATTAGGTGGTAGGCTATCCTTGGAGGAGATCATACAAAGTTTAGTTATGAACACTCTTCAATTATAGCAAGAAACGAGAAGTAATTTGAAGAATTTAGAGAATCAAAAGAGTCAAATAGTGGATTATTTGGTATAACTACAGGTTCAAGTTTCTACAAGCTTTCTTAGCCAACTAAAGAGCAATTTTAGGGGGAATGTAGTTGTTATTTCTTTGCAATGTGGGAAATAATTAGAAGACTCAAAGAAGAAAAACGAAGAGGAGACCGTTTGAGAAAAGAAGGAAGATGAAAAACCTCCCAAAGAAAGTAATCCATCTTTTGGTATTATTAACTAAATTTCTCTTTCCTAATAGGTTAAAGAAGATAGAGGAAGAAGAAGAGAGAGATAGAGCCATAGGATGCAAATTTTGTAAAGGAGTTATGGATAAGCAAGTTAAAGTTAAAGGGTGACGAGAATGGGTGATGCACAAAACAGGGGTTAAGCTAGAGACCATAAAAAAATGTTTATTATGGGGCAACCCAACCTTACTTTAGTTTTTATATCTTTTCTCTTTATTAGACAGGCCTTTAGTTTTTTTTTTACATGTTTTTACTTTCTTTGTTTACTTTGTTTGTTAGTTTGAAAGTATACAACGTTTTTGCCTAAAGACTTCATGGATTACCTTATTTAAGCGAGTATTCTTGGTTGTTCTTCCTCCTATTGTGCTTACATTGTTTTGAATAGTGATGATGATTTAGCTTAAGTGTAGGGGAGATGAACCTACTTGGTATTCACGTGTCATATACACTTGATTTACTGCAAGTTCAATATTGATGATTTGAATGTTTTATCTTAAAATGATTATGAGTGCTTATGGATAGTTAATCATAGTGTTTAATTCCATTAATGCTTTTGATTTAGTGGATATTAATTAAATCTTAAATGATGCTTAAACTCAATTTTTTTGTTTTTGTTTTTCTTTTGAGTGCTTGGATGTGTTTAGTAAAGTCTTTTGTATGATATTAAGTGTTTAAGAACATATTATATGATTTTTCATATGAATGTGAAATAAGATGTTTTGTTTAAATTGAAAGACAAAGAAAAGAAAAGAAAAATTGTTTGTTTGTTTAAATAAGAGAGCACAATTATTTGTTTAAATAAGAGAGCATAATTTTCACTTTTCTTGCTTCAAACTAATATAAAGATTGAAGTTATAAGTGGTGCTAGTAGTCATTTGAGAGTATGATCTAACTTAATAACCAGGGGTATTCACGACAAAATATTCACCTTCGCATTAAAAAGTTTGATGACATCTCAAACAAGCTAAAAAGGAGTATCCTAGTTGAGTAACTACAGACAATCATGACAAGATGTTTGTCATTGTGTCAAAAGACTAGGTGAACACCTATAATATGCTCCCAATTTGAATTTGTGCTTTGTTTTAATTATTTTGAACATCCTTGACTTTATTTATATGATGATTTATATTAAATGACTTGAATACTTGATATTATGCATTAAAGGTTACTTCATTTTAATAACATGTTTTATGTGCATCTAATAAAAAAAAATTTCATGATGGAGTTGAAACTTACCCATTAAATCAATAGTATTAATTGGTTTTTATTTGTACTCAATTATCTTTTGACTTTTGATTGAAATTATTTAAGTGAAATATTTAAGTAATTGCTTGAGGATAAGCAATAGTTCAAGTGTAGGGGTATCTGATAAGGATACATTCTTATAAATTTTCATATGTGATTTCACTCTTGTTTTAATGCCAATATGTCTAAATTATGTTTATTATCACTTAAAATGTCGATTTTGAGTTAAAGAAATAGTTTGGAAATGATTTAAAGCAAAATTATCAAAGAAATAAATTTTTGCTTGACCCTCAATATCAAAACTTCAATGATGGATAATATATAGCTCCATTGAAGTACTGTTAAGGGCCATTGAGCATCTATAAAATGATCTTTCACTTCAAATCAAGGGGCAAGCATGACATTTACTCTCTCAAATTTCACAAACCCTATATAAGGACTAGAAGAGCCTATTTTCATGAAATTTTTAGGCTGCCATTTGGGTAGATTTTTTTTCTTAGTTTCTCTTTTAGATTTAGGGGTTTTTCTTGATTTCTTTCAATTCTGTCTTAAGATTACGTTTATTAGTTGTTTTAGATGTAGATTTATTGTTTCTTTTATAATGTTACTGCTATCTTTTTATTTGCATTTTATTTTCCATGTATTTCTTTTGGGTTTCCTTTAAATACTTGTTAAGTGTTTACAGAACTTTAAATATAGTGTTAAATCTTTAATTTTAGTTGTCTTACTCTTGTTTACTTTATTATTCCTTACATTTTAGTTTCGTTTTTAGTTATTTTCATTATATTTAGCTAATTTTCTTTAGGTTGGAAGATATTAAAAGATGAGTGAATTATAATTGAGAGATGTGAATTGGAATTTGAATGGGTTTTGTGTTTTATATTATGGTTAGATTGTAACTCTGATTGAATTCTAAAAATTAAGGATTATATTGTAGGATTGACCATCCTATTTGCAATTTCTTATTCAATTGCTAGGTGTTGACTCTTGATCCGTAATTGTCATTAACTAGTATCGCAAGTAACAATAAAGTAATTGGTTTTATATATGGAACTTAATCAATATAGCATAGAGTTTTGATTCATTAGGTTGCATGCTTCGAGCTTGCCAGATTCTGGCCTAAGTTAGCAATTCCTTAATTTTTAATATTAT
Organism: Pinacopodium congolense; assembly: GCA_028565735.1. Classification (NCBI taxonomy): domain Eukaryota; kingdom Viridiplantae; phylum Streptophyta; class Magnoliopsida; order Malpighiales; family Erythroxylaceae; genus Pinacopodium; species Pinacopodium congolense. The sequence goes on along the minus strand of JAOXYD010031047.1, from coordinate 5,260 downwards.
TCCGCCACTACATCTATATAGTTTTTTTTATATTGTCCTGTACTTATGGGTATTTTTAGAACTAGTTAAATTTACCTACCGTTGGAGGAACATAAGACATAAGAGCTTGTTTGTATCTATAGGTTAACATCTTAGGCATAACACAATCTTTATATTTTCAATGATCAATTAAATTTATGAACCATAGAAATATCTTTTGTCAAGCTTTTTGTTATCGTTATCTGTGTCTTATTATTTTGCATTCTTATTTTAGTTTACTTGATTTCGTCAGTTATCTTTCTATTTATTTTAGTTTTGCAAAATTAGGAGATTTTTATTTCTTTTCTTTTTATTTCATGTAATATTTGAAATAACTAAAAGCACTAATCAGTTCTCTGTAGGATCGACTCTGACTTATCATACTACATAGTATTGTTAGGTTAGTTGATTATTATATATATGCAATTTTTAATTCCTCATTCAATATTCCATGTGGCTACTAGTTATTCATATACTTACATATTTACAAAAATTATTTTTGAAAACATTTAAATTAGAAAATCCTTAAATTTAGGAATGGTAAAACTACCTGCCCCCTGCCCCCTAATTAATTAAGATTAAAACTTTTTTAAATATAATTAATATAAATGAAGTAAGTAAATTAATCAAAGGGCATATGTGGAAAATATAAAACCCTAAGACATCCCCTTTCATCCAAGCCCTGTCTTCTCTCTTAACCCTTCACCACCATCCATCACCGAATTACCTCCTTGTCTCCGCTATTAGAACGCCTACATCTATTTCTTTTTGTCCTCATCTTCTCATATTGTCATATTGGCTCCAACTTCTGACATCACAGTGTACCTTATCCTTTCTCATCAACATCCCTAATCTTTAGTGTGCCTATGTTGCGTTGGTTAGTTGACTTTAAAATGACGGGTAATTTTGAAATGATTTTACTTTAAAAACCAACAGACTCTTAAGGTAAGTGCACTTATCGCAAAAGTAATAAAGTGGAGTAATTTTTCATACTCTTAGGCCTTGTTTACTTTGGCTTTTATTTTTGGATTTGGTTTCCTGTTTTTCTAAAAACAAAAATCAATAAAGAAAACACACTAATACAGCACAGAAATCGATAAAGAAAACATAATTACCAATACAAAAATACAACAACCACAACACAAAACCACAATCCACAACCCAACTAAACGTCCCCGTAGTTGTCAATCACATATTCAAGGTTCCTCCTGCTAAAGTTTGATGGAACCAAACCTAGGGTCACCATTTATTTCCTCGATGAGTTAGAGATTCGAGGTAGGAGACTACACTATTTTGATACATAATTGGTGGACTTAATGGAAATTTCCTTGCAGATAATAGTCAATGATTAGTATTAAGACCACAATTTTTCATACTTGAGTTCAGTGACCTAGTTGCAGTTTAGAGACAGATTTATGGACTATTTCCTTTCCTTTTCAACTCTAGAGGTGCTCATATTGAAGTTCCTGAATCTATGCTGAGAGGATTAGACAGTGGATAAGTACACACGGTCTTTAATTGGATGAGCCAATATGCCCCAAAATTTGTTTTAGATGAGTTAAGAAAGAACAATCAATATATACCATAGGATCCCTTTTCATTAACATGACTATGAATTATCAAAAGAAATTCTTTACCCTATTGGATATGGTCAAGTAGTTAGAGAGGAACCTTATGGGATAGGGCATCTTGACTAGTGGAGAGTAAGGTAGAATACAGTCAGTAGGATCTTTCAATTTTCAACAATAATAATAGTAAAAACTAAGCTTCTCACCAAGGTACAATCAGAGCGAGAGATCTCACCATAGGGTTATTCGTATACCTGATAAGGCGAGATCCAGCCATAGACACTTGGAAGGATTTAAGTTTGGATCTGGAGTAGGTAGTAGCAGCAGTGGACGAAGCTCCAAGTATAGTAACTTGGGCTCGACATCGTCCATTTGCCAGCAGTATGGTAGGGCACATTAAAACCCATACTATATGCTACTAGGAACTTGCTACAAATGCAGTCAATATAGGGATCTGATTAAAGATCGCTTAGTAATGAGATATCAACAATCTTTTTTAATGTGGCATAATAGTCATTTTAGCAATAATAGAGGGGATCACAATACAGTGGCCATCAAGGTCTGGATTTGAAAGGAGGCATTCGAGAGGTATATATGGAGGTCACAGTTAGGGATAGAGCTCCAGCTCTCAGCTAATAGGTTGTTATCAGGTTAGAGTCTTCATACCCACCCCTCAGGATGAACAAGCTTTGAACATGATTATATTAGGTATTCTTTCTATCTTTGGGATGGAAGATAGAGTCTGAAGTGACTAACTCCTTCTTATTGATGAATGTTGTTAGAATACTAGATGTAGTACCAGAGAGGATAGAAGAATCCTTATTCATCTCCACACCTCTTAGTGATATCATAGAGGATGATCTAATCTACTACTCGTATCTCATAAAGGCTGATTATAGGATATTGTCAGCAAACTTAACGATACTGTCAGTTATGGATTTTGGCATGATATCAGAATAGACTAACTATTTAATCATTATGATACTATGGGCTATAAAGAGAAGAAAGTGTTATTTTGGATTCTAGGTGATGTAGAATTTATTTTTAAGAGAGAATAGAAGGATCAATCTATCTAATGTAGTTTCGATGATAACGACCAATAAGATGCTAGGCATGAGTGTCATAGATTCTTGTCCTTAACCAGAGATCTATTTGTAAAGAAATAATAGTATTCAAAGTGTTTCTAATTTTTGAAAGTTTCTAGATGTATTTCCTGGGAGTTGTTAGGATTACCTCTAAATATGAGAAATTAAATTCTATATTGATCTAGTATTTGGTACAAATCTCATTTATATACTTCTATATAGAATGGCACTGATAAAGTTGAAAGAATTAAAGGCACAATTGTATGATTTATTAAATAAGGGCTTTATAAAGTCTAGTACAACATCATGGGGTGCATCATACTGTTTGTAGAGAAGAAAAATAGTTATTTCAGTTATGTGTTGACTATAAGTAGTTAAATAATGTGACCATCTACAATAAACATCCACTACTGCAAATCGATGATCTGTTTGATCAACTTCGGAGTGTTAAGTATTTTCCTAAGATTGACGTAAGATATAGATACCATCAATTGATGATCAGATAAGAAGATGTATCTAATATTGCTTTTAGGGCTTGTTACAGCCATTACGAATTTTTAGTAATGCCTGTGGGCCTCATCAATGAACCAATAGCCTTCATAAATCTAATGAATTAGGTGTTCAAGGTATTCTTAGATAAGTTCATGATCATCTTTATCGACAATATTTTAATGTAGTTACGAACATACAAGGAGCACATTCAACACTTGAGAACATTACTGCAAACACTTAGAGAACATCAGTTATTTTTTCATAGTGTGAATTTCTACTAGAGAGTGTTGCATTCTTAAAACATGTGGTATCTCAAGTACTTGTGACCTTTGGCTTAAATATTTGGAAGTATTATTTATATAGTGAGATGTGTAAGATTTACACGAATCACAAAAGTCTACAGTAGAAGGATTTAAATTTAAGTTAATAAAGGTAGATGCAATTGCTAAAAGACTACGACTGCACAATTTAGTATCATCTCAGAAAGGTCAGTATAGTAACGAATACATTAAGTAGGAAGTCCTTAGGAAGCTTGGCACATATTGTAATAGAAAAGGGAGCTTTAACTAAGGAGTTACATAATATGATGGAACAAGGTACTAAGTTTCAGATTTCAAATTTACGGGTAATATTAGCATCAGAGTATGGCCAGTATTGTTAGATAAAATCAAGGTTGTTCAAGGTCAAGACTCTAAGCTTCAAAAGCTTATATGTGAAGTTCGAGAAGGGTGCCGCACAAATTCTAAAATCAATGAAGAAGACATCCTACAAATGAATGAGAGGTTATGCATTCCAGATATATAAAATTTGAAGGAGAAGATTTTATAGTAAATTCACTATACAGCATACAATGTACATCAAAGTTCCACCAAGATGTATCATAATATTATAGACATGTCCTAGTATAAGGGTATAAAAGGGATGTGGTTAAATATGTCTCTAAATATTTTATGTGCTAACACGTAAAAGCTAAGCATCAAAGGCCCTCAAGCAAGCTACAACTACTGATAATTCCTGAATGAAAATGGGAAAAGATCATAATAGATTTCATGGTTGGCATATCATATACAAGGACTCAAGGTGGTTTAATTTTGATAATCGTAGATAAATTGACAAAGTCAGCCTATATTTTTCTTATGAAAACCACCTGCTCAATGTGTCTAAGGCTTTCTGAGTGTACATAGAGAAAATATTGTCTCCACGAAGTGCCTATATCGATAGTTTACAATTGAGAATCACAGTTTACATCCCAATTCTAGAGAAAATTATAGGACGCATTAGGTACTAGATTGGATTTTAACACAACATTCTATCTTTAAATTTATAGGTAATTTGAAAAGATGATTTTTACTCTTGAAGATTTGTTAAGGATTATATGATGGACTTTTGTTAAAATTGGGATTTGCATCTACCTCTGATTTGATTCATTTACAATAATAGTTACTACAGTAGTATTGAGATGGCATCTATGAAGTATTATACGAACAAAAATGTAAATCATCGATATGTTGGGAGAAGGTAGGCGAGAGATAGTTAGAGGGCTTCAAACTAATAAATTTCACATAAGAGAAGATTTTGTTAATTTGGTAGAGGCTAAAGACAACATTCAACAGGAAAAAGAGAGGGAAGCTACCTCTAAGGTATGTTAGGCCTTTTGAGATAATAAAGAGAGTTGGGAATGTGGATTGGCACTACCCTCAGATATATTACAAGTCTATCTAATTTTCCATATTTCTATGCTTAGTAAATATATCTTTGATCCTTCTTGTATAATCCAATAGCAAAGTGTAGAGGTGAATGAGAACTTAAACTACGAAGAGAAGCTAGTAGCCATTTTAGATTCTCAAGTACATTAGTTACTATAAAAGAAGGTCCCTATGGTCAAGGTGTTGCGAAAAAATGGTAATGTCCAGGAGATTACTTAGGAGACAGATGCAAGGGTTATATCCATAATTGTTTTATCAATAGAGAATTGTTGTAAAATTTAGGGACAATTTTTTTGGTAGGAGGGAGATTGTAATTCACCTTCCTTAAATAAATATATATATATATATATATATATATATAAACATACATCTCTCTTTCTTCCACCCCCTT
>JAOXYD010031027.1:0-14140 GCA_028565735.1 Pinacopodium congolense | reverse complement strand
TTTTTAATTTTTTTTAATTCTATTTAAATTATATGTTTAATTTATCATTTTTGAAGCATTGTGGAATTGAGATTGCTATTGATATCGGATTCTTATAGAGTCAAGGTTTAGAATTAGGATTTTTCAATGACGAAACTATGTTAACTTTTTAAAAAATTGAATAAATTTTCACAACACTTAGAAGTGAAATTAAGTTAACTGAATCATCAACTGCATTTGATTTATCTAATTTAGGATTTTTTCCTAATTTAGACTCTTATAATTTGAGTCTTTTTTAAAATTTTACTTAATTAAGAACTATTTTATAAAATTAAATTTTTATAAATGAAATTTGAGGCTAAGCTAACTTATTCCAACTTTCAAATTGATAGATTGCAAAAAAAAAAAATTATCATGTACTTATGTTTACAATTTAGGCATTTTATCTTTCAATTTGTTTTTTTACATATAAGGACAGAAAATTGATTGAGGATTAAGAATTTAAGATAGTTGAGTGTGTGACAATCATTTAGGATTAAGAATTTAAGAATTTATTATGTTTAACTGCATTTATTCTTATAGGTAAATAGAAGGATATTCAAGTACTTCTGATACTTCAATCTATTTAGGGAGATTTAACGATTCAGCATGAATTCATGTAATATTAGTTCTTGGTATGAAGAATCACACAATATTTTTTATTATAAAAAATATTTAAAAGGTGGGAGAATCACAAGATTGAAGAGACATTTAAAAGAAATAAAAGGTGATGTAAAACCTCAAAAGAAAATTAGTCATGATATAAAATGGCAGATCCAAAAAATGCTTGAAGAGTATTAGGTTGAGAGACAAAAAGGCAAAGACTAAATTATAAAATTAGAAATAAGAGTTTAGTTTACAGTGTGTATTTAGTGATAATGATACTGATAGTGTTGGAATTGGGGCTTTTATCCAGTAAGAGGGGAGTGATGTAGGTGCAAATGATGTGAGACAAAGAAAATGACCAACATCTAGTTTTTCTTTTACTCCAAGAAAAACTCATAAAGGTTAACTGCTGGGTCTGTCATGGACTATCAAATAATGAATTTACTTAACAAACCTAATTAAGTATATAGGAGGGCAAGTCAAGGTTGATCTCACATAGAACTGGTTGTGTTTGTGGCCTATTCCTAATGTTGCACAAAGGAAAAAGAAAATAAAAGAAATCCTTGGATGCGAAGGAATTTAAAATTACATGGAAAGACAACTAATGAAACTAAAGCAAATCAAATAATAAATCAAACAAATAAGAAAAAAATAACAAAGAAAAAAAATGGGCGACAGATATTTTCTAGATTCATGAATTACAATTGATCATCAAAATCCTAAAGATTGTGCTATGCTTAAGATGCTAGCCTATAGACACAAATAATCTTTTGCGTCCTAAGTTCCTCCATTTATTAGATAAATCATATATGATAGAAAACTTATCCCTAGCTACACGATAACCTAGAACATTCTCTCTAGATTTAATGATGCAATCTCATTAACACACTGGGAAATAACAAACCTAAACTATAATCATATAAACTCAAACTATGTAGCTTAGAGAACTAGAATCCTAGGAAAATTGATTAAGTTTACTTAGAAATTCAATTAACCTATCGACACTTATAGATTTAGCTAATTACAATTACAGATCAAAAGCTAAAACCTAATAATTGAATTAAAAATTATACCTAGGATGGCCAATCCTATGACTTAATATCTAATTAATGGTAATAATTTCAAATTCCAATTCAATCATAGCATAAATCACAATACATATTAAATACAATTCTTAGAATTCTAATGCATTAATCCTTCAAATACTTTCAAACCTAAGGAAAACCTAAGCTAACATATTGAAAATCATAGTAACACAATATGAAATTAAGTAAAATAGAAAAGGAAATGCAAAAAAACATAAAGAAACCAAAAAGAACAAGGCTAGAAAATAAAGAAACACAAAATATTAATAAAAAATCAAGATTTAATACATAAATAACAAAACTAAAAAAATCCAACTAAAAAATAAAATGAAGTTAACTAAATAGCAACTAAAATATAAATAAATCAAAATTCAGAACTTAAACTAACTATTCTAATGTCTGAATAAGAAAGAACATGAAAAGAACATAAAAAATACTAAAATCTAAGAAAATAAGAAGAAAAGATGGCTGCCCAAGTGGGAGAGCCAAAACTACTAGAAAGGACTTCTCTTCTACCATTTATACATCTTATTAGGGTTTAGAAAGGTTTTTGAAGTGAAAGGTCTAGTTTTTCCTTAATTTTGGGGTAACACAACATTTTTTTGGGACTTAAACGATGGTTGTTGTGGCCTTAAATGACATTGTTTTACTTGGGCCATTTAAGTCTGAGAAAGTTTATAACTTTTTCCCTTCTTCCTATTTTATACTCTAACTCCGCTTATGAACCTCTGATCACCATGAAATTTGATATATAGTTTCCTCACATGATGTTCGAACACCCCATAAACATTTAGATGAATCAGAGCTCTAAAAGTAGACCTAATGCATCACCAAATTCACCTATACTAAAACTGATGCTTATTTGAGCTTCTCTTGCTCTTCTTTCTTTAACTCTCCTCCAAACTTGGCCCTTTCAACTAGTATTTGTGTTCTAAGATCAAATCTTCATGTAAACTCAAAAGAAACACAATAACCATTTAAACACTAAAATAGGGATGAAATGGCATTGAAACTCATATGAAAATGTCATAAAATGCATCCCTATGATCAACCTTCAATTTATAGTGCACTGTAAACAAAAGAATCATATCCTAATGTGGATGAGGCAATGATTAGATGGTAATATGTTGTAGGTGTATCTTTCAATGCAATGTAATGTTCCTACTACCAACCTGTGGTAGTTGCTATGCTTCTTATTATTCGGGATGTAAAGCTCCTTTGATTGATAACTATAGATGTAATCTTCTAAGTATTTATATTACATAACTGAAAAATTATTTAGACGAAATAATATTGACATGGTTTACTTATGTATGTTCAATCATGTATAATGGTTAGACAAATAAAAGATAAGACCCTATTATAAACTTTTTTGTTTCTTTTGCTAAAGGTACTATATTTTTAAGTATATTGATGCACATAATCTAATAATGAATATTAATACTTTTTTTGATATTTTTAATAAAGTTGTGAATAAGTTTGGGTTTGAAAATATTGTTAAACTCATTACTGACATTGATGTTGATTATAAAGTAGTTGGGAGGAGGTTAAAGAGTACTTATAATTCTTTCTTTTAGACTCCTTATATTGTACACTATCTTGATTTAATGCTAGAAAATATTAAAGATGGTAAATATTTTTATATGATCAATAAGATTTTATTAAAAAAAATAAAAGGTGATGAAATTCATCTATAATGAAGGAAGGATTTAACAAATTATAAGAACTTGTGTCGTCCTACCATTACAAGATGTGTAACTAATTTCTTATCACTTTAAAGATTTTACAATTGAAGAAAGAATTTGGATAGATGTTTAAAAGTGATAAGTGGGTTAGTTCTCAGCATGTTAGGTCTAACGTAGGATTGGAGATAGCTGAAGACAATGAATTTTAGCCCAATGGTTGATTTGTGATTTGAGTTTGTGTGGTAGATAGTAATGATAAAGCTATAATAGGACATCTTTATGATTTCATGGAGAGGGTGAAAGAAACAACAAAGGCTACTTGAAATATAAGTCTTTTTTGTACACTATTTTCCTTTTTTTATCATTAACAATAAATGAGAAAGATAGCTTTACTTTACTTTATTTGTTATTAAGGCATTCCCGAATCCAAGTGTTTATTTTGTACCTAATTTCAACAAAAAGTTGAATTTTATTGGGGGGGGGGGTTCCTATTAACTATCACTACAATTATTAGATATGAGCTAAAACAAGACCTCCTTAACTCATAAATAAAGACATACAAAGATACTTATGCTAATTTTGAGATATTTATAACAATACGACAAAGAGATAAACTCAATTCAAGTATACATTATACTTTTGTTCCTTGTTTAAATCAATCATTATTTCATTTTATTTATAAGATTATTTTTATTTTCATATAGTTATTTGTTGGGACCAATTTGGAAGAACTGTTCTAAAATTACAAAGATTTGCAATTCAAATTTTGAGTAAACGTATGAGTATGAATGCATATGAATTGAATTAGGGTACATTTTAATCCATCCATTCCAAAAATAAGAATAGATTGAAACACAAAAGATTGAATGATTTAGTCTTTTTAGATACAATTTGAAGCTTCAAGAAAGATATGTTATAATGCTATTACTATTATTAAGTGTAATATAATTTCTTAAATTTCCTTAATAATTTAATTTAATTTGTTTATTTAGACTCTTAATAAAAAATAGTTTGATATATTTATTTAAAAATATAAATTAAATAATCAAAGCATAAAAGCATAAAAATAGTTCCTATATATACATATTACTAGCTCTATAATAGAGCAAAAAATAAGGTTAGCTACCAATACATCCAACAAGGTACTCTACATCTACTAATACCACTACCTCATTCCATGCTACTAATATAGCTACCTTTATTCAAGCATTTTGTATATCTAATTTGCTTGAATCGTAATGATGTTTTAACAAATTAAGTTTCTAAAGAACCAAGTCTTTTGTATGAGATTGACTTAAAAGATAATATAGATTAGAAGAGTATTGATATATCATTAGATACAATAAGGTTAAATGGTTGTGAAGATGAGACTCCTCTTAATGATGATGAATTTGTATTAATTGAAAATTAGAGCCAATACAATTTGAGTGGATAAAATGTAAAATGAGGATTCGAGTTTCTTTAATGTTTTTATTTTTCTTTCTACTTGTATTTGATGTATATGTTAAATTTTATATATGTTATATAAATATATAACTTTTAACTATAATTTTTTTATTTCAGGATTCAACTTTTCTTTTCGAAATTCCTCTATAAGATTATTATACTTGTTGTAATGTCTATGATTTGATGTATTATTCTTATTTTCTGATGTTTTAATAACATTAATTATGGTTTTATGTATTAATTTTATCTATATCATATATGAATTGAACATTATTTTTTTTATATTAATTGAAAATATTATTTATTTAAGAAATATATGAAAATTAAAATTAATAGGAATGAAGGAAATAGTTACTATCGTATTATATTTGTTGTACTATAATTTTTTAGATTGAGTTAAAATAATGTTAAATTTATATAGCATAATATTTTTAAGACAAGGTTTAAGTAAAGTTAAAATTTATACAATATGACATATAAAGAGATTTGATATAACCTAATTATACATCTTCTTATAATGTTTTCAAAATTATTATCTTAGGTATAAGAGACAATTTCATGTGATTTGGCGCATATTTGATTAATTCTTGGATAAGGTGTTGCTTATATTGCTTTGGATGACTGATTATTTTGTATAGGACTTTGCTAAACATTTTAATGCACTTATTAAGTTAAAGGAGATTTGGAACCAATTTTAGGAGTTATATCATCAAGTTAAGAGGCTCCATACCATATATCAAAGCTATATGACGAGCCATGAAGAGTGCACAAAGAAAAGATCAAAATAAGCTTAGCTGAGGAAACAAATTTGGTACAACTAAGTTTTGGAAGGCATTACGTGTTCTTATAGAGCTCTAAATATTATGAATTTTACAAGGCACTAGCAAAACGTATGAGGAACTCACATATCAAACTTCATGACATTTTTAACTCTATATAAGAAGATATAGCAAAAAGATCGAGTAGAGCTAAAAGCTGGAAAAGCTGACGTGGTAGGATGATGTAGAGTGATGTGTTTAATTAGATTTTTATCCTATTTTGGAAAAAAAAAAGGTGTGAAGAAATCCTAAAAGCCACCATTCTAAGCCTAAGGGACATCCAAGTAGAAAAGTGGGTTTTAGGAGAGGAAAAACGTGAAGAAACTCAAGATCAAATAGGAGTAATCAAAATTCAAGGAAGCTGCCTAGATTTTCCAACAAGAGGGCCTTCATCATCTTCACCAGTTTATCTTTATTTTACCTTCCTTTTGATTGTTAATCTAAATATTTTTTTATTTGAACCTAATTATGGATTGTTCTTTAATTATTTATCCATCTTTTATCATATTAAGTTAATGCATAGTAATTTATGTTAATTGTTAAGTCTATAATTACTTTAAATCGAGAGATTATTTTGATTTATTTAAGTTTGGTTGCACAACAAGAGTTGCTGAGCTAACAAACTTATAATTATCAGATTAATAGGTGATTGAAAAGAGATATCAATTACTTGTTAATTGTCCTTAGGATTGCTTCAAATTCAATTGTACTTATTAGGAGTAGTGTTGTAAACTGAGAGGTTACATTTTATCTTTTAAGTATTTCAATTAGGATTAATTAATTAGATCTTGAGATAGGGTAATTAACTATTAGATATCTATGATTGAACACAATTAAATCAATTAGGTTAAAAGAGGATAAACAAGGATAGAATAACCCCTAAGTCTCCATTACTGAGTATCTTCCTATTTAGCTTTCTTTTGCAATTTAATTCATTGAATTTTTTAGCTTAATTTTCAGATTATATATCTTTGGTTTACCTTAAACGAAGTATAATTCAGATTGTTAAATGTCCATATTCAATCATCGTGGGATCGATATTAGTTATCCTATAAGTTACGACCTATATACTTGTAATGTAGCTAAAATTAACAAACAAGATTTTTTTGCAAAATTTATAAAATTTAAATAATATTTTATAAAATTTAAAAATCATTCAATACAATATTTGATATTAAATAATATTAATATAATATCATACCATAATCGAATATGATAATAATACAATACTAGTTTTCATAACTTTGTGATAAATAACAAAGTAGACTGCCAAGATGGATTTGAAGTCTTTGATGATAAGGGACTTGATGGTGTTGTTGGAGGTGGGAGAGAAGAGGCCATTAAGGAAGATTCAAACAATATCTCTGTGAGTGAGACAATAGCATCATTCTTTTGCAAAAAGTGGATATGGGAATAGGAATATCCTAAGACCCTTAAAAAGGTAATTACTGCAAACAAAAGCTTGAGAAATTACTCTACAAAAAAGAATGGACACCTACTATGAGGGTTTTTAATACAGGCTCGTAACAAGAACTATTGAACAATGAGGTGATCCTGGCTTCTAATGTAACAACTACTAGCCCTCCTATGGTTAAGCAAGTACCAAATGTTGTTGAGCCATGAGTATAGCATGTGGAGATAACTACAATGCAGAATGTTAATGACCAAAACCCAAACTTAGGAGATCAAGAGAACCCAGAGTCTATGGAGAGAATAAAAATGCAGGCTATTTGTAGTGACCCGATTCCTATATATATAGGAATCAACTATTTAGAGAGTCATTTCGCATGTATAATTGTGACTTGCATTTAATCTACATACTTACATTGTGATTTGGAAGAATGGTAAAGTGTTAGATGCATTCACTTGATAAGTTTTGGGTATAAGTGATTTTGAGGTGCTTATCGTGCAAATGTGATTTTATTTGTGTCTTGACCTATCAATTTGTGATTTGGAATGATTAAAGGGATGAAAAGTGAGGGATTAGTGTGATGATAAATGTTTTAGGAAATGGAAAATGGTGGATTGATGAATTTTAAGATGTTGTAGGGAGGGGTTTTTAATTTAGACATCATTGGGGTCCAAATTTGATTTCAGGACTAAAATCTAGCCTAAAATTTTGACCCATTTTCTATCCTAATAGAATGAAAATTTGAAGTAGCGTAAGCAAGAAATGTTGTAGCACTACATCTTAGTTGAAGTTTGGTGAAAGAATTAGGTCAAACGGATATGTATAATGAAATTTATGGTTGTTTTACAGAATCTGTTCATGCTAGAATACTGATTCAGGTATCCTAGATGTTTCATATTAAACGAGGACCTTAGAGTCTGAATTAGGGTATATATAAAATATAAAAATTGTTCATACATGTCTTTTGGATATTCTTATAAAATTTCATGATCAAATAAGCGTTGGTTATTGAGTTATGGTGAATTAAACAAGGGATGACAAGTTGAAGAGAGTGATTGGTGGAGTATAAACCAATGGGAATGTGACATTTTGGACCAATTATGTTTCATTACTTACCACCATCGGTTTTTAACCATTTTAAGTCTTATTTCTAGACATTTTTCTTCTGATTTCTTCTTCTTCCTTCATGACCTTCAATCCCTAACCCTAACCTACATGATTCTTACCAAAATCAAGCCAAACTTTGGAGTATTTTGTAAATCTTGATGAATTCGTCCAAACCCCTCTTCTCCTATCTTGATTGGAACACGGATTTGCATGGTTTAAGGAGCTAAAAAGAGACTTGATTAAAGTATAACAATTAAGTATATAGTCCCTCTTGATAAAGCATGAAAGCATGAGATGTATGTAAGTGTGTAGTGTTGAAATTTGCATGAGATTGGAACAATATACATGAAAACTGAGGTTAATTTGATGTCTGACATTTCGACCCATTTTTCATGTACATAGGATTTGAATCTGAACAAGTCTTATCAATGAACATTATAAAGTTAGAATTTAGGGAGATATTGGTGAAAGAATCATGTAAAAAGGATGAATATAAGTAGAGTTATGATCATTCTCCCGAAACTGCTTATGACATATTGTGTTTTGGAACACCCGAATTGTGTCTTGGTTTTGAGGTACTTAAAGTCAGTATTTGGAGTAGGTCAAAACATAATAATTGTAGAGTAATGTCTTAGTGAAACATTGGTGAAAGAATCACATTCATTGGATGAGTGAAACTCAATCTATGGCTATTTTACTTAAACTGACCAATAGAAACCATAGTTCTAGAACCTGTATATTCGAGCTTAATTTTAAGATGGTTAGAGCCTGATGTTGAATGCGCCTTAAACATAAAATTTGTAGTTCTATATCTTAGATTTCCATAGATGAAAGAATCATAATTATTGAATGAGTATCACTTCAGTTATGGTCAGTAAACTAAAACTACCTTTAATGAAACACTAAATCTGGAACAGAAAATTACATCTTAATTTTGAGGCATTTAGAAGCTCAATGTGAAAGATCTTAAAGCACAAAAGTTGTAGATATGGATCTTAAATTGACTATGGTGAAAGAGACATGTCATTTGGATTAGTTTATTGAAATTTATGCATATTTTTCTGACATACGATCGTGGTGAACTTCGGAAATGAGATTCCTACGTGTTCATTATGCAGTTAAACAAATAATAATGTGGGTGTGTATGTTATGCAATTATAGGAGAGCACAATGAGCATAATTCAATTATCTCCCAAATAGCTAGACATTGAATATCTGGTGCTCTCTGTGAGTTGGACTAAAGTGCACAATCACTCAATATGTTGTGTTTAATTTAGTTATTTTTACTTATATTTTTTAATTGTGAAAACTGAACTGAATATATATATAATGTGGAGGTATAAGGTGGTGTGTCTATTGCTATTCCGAACACTGAGTGTCCGAGAATGTTTGGTATTGAGAATACATTGGGAGTGCTGACTTGTATGTGAATTCTGAGACCTATGTGTTTAATTATGTTAAATATTGGACTCTAATCCGATAATTGTATTATGTATATGTGTTTTACATGTACTCCCATTCTGATTTGATCAAAACTGTATGATACTGTGTAATTATCAACCATAGGTTGGAAGCCAGACTTAGATTCAATGATTATGAAAATGCGAATTGTATGCGTATTCTGCTTAATTGATTGATCATATGATTTATAATGTGTTGATTTGCATTCATGAAATGCACGATCACATTAATGGCATTATAACTGAGGTGAGCAGGCTAGCCACAGTTTGGTGTGGGGCTTATGCCCATGGTTGGAACGAGCCTCAGGCTCAACTATGTGTAGATTCGCTTTCCACTACGGATCGGGGTTAATACCGAAGAATGAGCCCAGTATTAGTTACTGATATGGTACAGTAAATGACATAAAGTCACAACAAAAGAAAAAGAAAATCGAGTCTCATGTATATTTGTAATTGTCTTTTCGCATGATATAATCATACTTTGATATGTTAAACACATGAGAAACGTTATTCTAATTATGATGATTCTGTTGTTTGTTTTGTGTTATATGTTTATGTGTGGATATAGTGAGTACATCGATGATGGCCACTCACTAAGTTTTTCCTCGAAAACTCACCCCACTCAACATTTCAGGTCAGAGGGAGCTCGACTCCTAGATTAAGATAGTGTAGAGAGAGTAAGAGCAGCGTACTTACAAACTTATCATGGCTCAGAGGTTGGTCAGCTAAAGTCTCGAAGAGTCTAAATAGCATGTTTTTGTTCTGTTTGCTACTTATGTACAGTTTATGATGATGTATACATAGAATTTGTTTTAATGAAATATGAGTTTTAGTGTCTATATTCCTTTTGATTATGTTGCATAATGCCTACTGTAATTACTCTAGCGTGCTACCCTTATAGGATATTTACTCGGATATGCATCAAAATGTCGGATAGGTGTCCTATGAGAGTGGGATGCTACATGTTTGGAGTCACTTTTACTAAAAAAATTAACCCTCATTTAAGATCATACAACTTACATTCTCCCTTATAGATTTTGATTCTATATCCTTTGTCTTGTAGCTATCCAACACTAAACATATTAGTTTTCAAATTAAGAACATAACAGACATTTTACATGGTTTCAATGAAATTTTCCTTATTTTGATTTTAGTGTCTCCTTTTCCCATTACATTAGCGTTGATTTATCTTTAAAACTTACAACTGAATAAAAAGTTTGATTTAAATTAATAAAAAGAAGACTTACATCCACTTATGTGATTGCTACAACTAGTATTTACTTACCAAATCCCTTGATCAGGCTCCTCCAATGTGTGAAAGGCCATTAGAAGTGTCTCTTCCTCCTTTTGCTCAGTAAAGTTGGACTTTTCTCCCTTTTCTTTTGTTAATTTAGTGTAGCATTCATTTTGGTAATGACCAAAATTTTCACATTTGTAACATTAAATCTTGGATTTGTCATTATATCCTTTACCTTTTCCTTGAAAATCTTCATTTATTCAAGAAACATGAGACAAACTGCTATTGTCTCTACCATTTGTTCCATCTCTATTTCCACGGTCACCTCTTCTACGACCCCGTCCACTTTTTCCTCGACTTCTTCCTTTCACGCTGGACGATTTAATAGAGGCTTTAAGCGTTATTTGTTCATCCATATTGTCAAAACGATTGACCTTCTATTAATGACATATTAAGAAGCTATGAAGTTTATCAAGATGACTTATATCTTTAGATTCTTCAATGGAATAGACAACAAAGTCCCACTTTGGTGTCATTGATCTCAATATCTTCAAAACGATTTTAACGTCTTCCATATCTGCACCATGAAAGCACATCTTGTTTGCAATTCCTTTGTTCTTTTAAAGAAATCTGTAACAGACTCCCTTAATTTCATTTGAAGTGTTTCGCAGTCCCTTGTTAGGGATTAAAGTAGTGCTTGCTTAACCCTATTTGTACTTGAATATTTCTTTTTTATTGAATCCCAAATTTGCTTGGAAGTATCTTTTTAGATAATGGTCTCCAAAATCAAATGATTAATTGCTTGGAGCCAATAGTTCTTTGCTTTCAAATCCTTAAACTTTTGATCTGCTAGGGCTTTGGCTTGTGTATCGGTTAGTATTTTTTTCTAGGCTAGTTCATTCAATCAATTCTCTACGATGTCCCAATACTCCTTGGACCTAAAAAAGTTTTCCATCAGCATACTCCAATGATCCTAGTAGCCATCAAGCCTGGGAATTGCTGGTTGTACAAAACCATTGCTGTCAGATGCCATATGTTCTGTCCTCTCTTCTTCTTCTTCTTTTTTTTTTTTCCTTCTGGTTTTGACTCTAATACCATATGTTAGATTTTGGTATAAGAGAGAGATGTGTCTATTTATCTATCTCTTGACTTGAAATGGGAGCGGGTTTGAAAAAAAATCTTAAAGTGTCTAAGATGGAGCTGAGAGGGTCTCTTAACGCCTTTTTTTTTCTTCTCATCAAAGTTATTTAAAAAAGGATCAATCTATATTGATTGATTGCCTCCATTATATTGTTGCTAACAAATACCACTCTTTTTTGTTTTAGACCAATCAATAGAATTGAAGTTATAGTTAAAGCCACTAGTAGAAAGCTGAAATAACTAGTTATAGTAGGCATGAAGAGGCTAAGTTTTTTGACTAATTAATTGAACCTTTCGAATTTATATAAAGTATTAACATTCAATTTAATCGAGAGGAAATAGATTGTGAACAAATAAAAAAGAAGAAGAAACATTGGTGAAAGAGATAGGGAGAGCTTTTTATCACTAACTGAAAATGAAAGACTTCCACATAATTGATGGAAACAAGCTTAAAATTTAAATAAAGATAACCTAATCTGCCATATCAATATATGCAGATTTTTAGGAAATTGATTCTCAACAATAATATCTATATCCCAGTAAATAGATTTGACTAAATCTCTAACTCAACACATTCACATTATCTAATAAGAAAATAACTCTTACTAGAAATTAATTATTAAGTTGATAATTTAATAAATTTATTTAAAAATATTACAAAAATTTCAAATTTAAATAAACTACACACAATTAAAATTTAATGAAAAAATATATGAAAATTTGAGCTAAAATATCTATAATAAAAATTTTTAATGATAAATTGTTGCGAGCAAGTGAGAATGTTAATTGCCCACGCATTGATTCTTGAAGATTTTTATCAACTTCAACTGAAAATTATTGGAATAAAGATACTTTTAGCAATCATCCTGTCATTTCCATTGTTGAAATTGTGGTGCAAATACATTGATGAAAATGGTATCTAGAAAGTGGCATTAGTCATTAATCAACGGAATATATTTAAAGGAAGGATCAAGTATCGTATCAAAATTTAATTTTAGATACTATTGATAGAGATGTTAAATTCGACATGCCTTTAGTTATTATCATTAATAAAACCTTTTATTTAAATTTTATATTTTAAATTTTTATTATTTGTTTTTAATTATTATTTTAATTATCATCTAATCATTTTTCTTTATATTTTATTAGTCTATATGATAATAAAATATGAAATTTTAATAATATATTTTTAAATAAAAAATAAATAACATACTAATAAAATATGATGTTATTTAATAATTAAATGATTTAAATGATAATTTTTAAATTTAGAAATATGAAAAAACTCAAACTAGTCTATTTAATCCTAAAATCACTAATGGCGGAAGCTGCCTCTTTCATTCATCAATTATGAGCTAGCACAACCTGATAACTTCTCCTGCGAAAAAACGGCACATGGAAATCAGTGGCTTTAAATGATTAATAGTTTTCAAGTTTCAGTCAACTTTTTAATGAGTAATAATGAGTAATGACTAATGATACATCATTATCCAACTTGTTCTAAGTTATTATCATTTTGTTGAGAGAGAACGTTCGCTGAGGATGCCGACCAGACCAGGTCATCTGGCCCCGAGCACGAAATTGCAAGGCAAAGGACACCTTTGCTTCAAAAGTCCGAAACTTTGAAGACTAATAATTTCATGATTAACAGTGGTTGTGAGTTTTAGTATTATATAAAAAATTAATAACTTAGATACGGGCTTATTTTATTTTTATTTATAAATAAAATTTATAAAAATATAAAAAATATATAACTAAAAAATTTAGTTTTTATATTGAATAAATTTTTTAATATTGAAAAAGAAATATAATCTATTAATTAATATGTAATTTTAACATATAAATTTTATTTTAATTTAAAATTTATTTCATATTTAGTTATTACCATTAAATTATTTTTAATGACAATTTCAACTAAATAAGTTTTTAAAGTTTTTATTACAAATCTCAAGTCTCAACTAAAAAAAATTTTGTTTCATAAATAAAAATAAAAAATAAGAAACCAAAACAAAAAAACCACAATAAAAGTAACCTCAGTGAACCAAAAAAAGTTGTTTAATTTGGTCTTTAATATGATTTTATAAACAAAATATATTAAATAATGAATATAATCTATTAATTAATATA
>JAOXYD010031016.1:0-14141 GCA_028565735.1 Pinacopodium congolense | reverse complement strand
TGAAAGCCTACTTTGGCACAACAGGGAAAACAGTGGAGACTAATAGGTAGAAGGTTTTTATAGGCACCTATGAGGAATTAATTACTAATAAGGAATCGAAATGTGGGACAAGTGATATTCAGACAATTGCAATATTCTCTAATGACCAAGCAATGAACATACCTACTACTGTTACTAAGTTGGAAAAGATTGGATGTTCTAAGCAAGTGGATGTAGGTGAGGCTAAGGGTAAGTTTGAGGAGGGAATTAAACCATCTAATATGTCACTAGGTCTGATCAATGGTAATAATGGGCCTATATCTGTTGAAGTTGCTACAATTGGGAATGTAGTTGATACCATGAAAAGTGAGAGCTCAATGTTGAAGATTCCTATGGGTTATAGTCTTAATAATGAAATCAATATAGGAGTGTTTGAAGATACTACTAATATAACTGAAAGTTCATCAATATGGTTAGGGACTAGTAACAGAAAGGACGAATCCGAGTCTTCAACATATATTTTTAGGTAGGGAAGAAGCTCAATCCAAAGAGAATCCTTGGATTATCATGTTAGCGGAGTTAGAAGATCTAAAATTAAAGGCCTTCAAGACAACTAAAAAGCGAAATGGAGGGGAAAAGAATAGGGCTAAGTCTTATGTTCCCTCTGCCTAGCATGTCAATAATTACATAGAATGTGAGGGGTATCAATTACCCTAAAAAGTAAGAAACTCTTAAGGAGTTTCTTTTGGAAAATAAACCATGTTTAGTAGGTCCTTTAGAAAATAGATTATCTAAAGACAGGTTTAAGAAATTAAAAGTATTTAGGAATTATTGGAGGGCCATTTCCAATCATTATCATCATCATCATCATTATGGTCAGATCATAGTGGCTTATAATTCAAAGGAGGTGGAGCTAGTAGTTTTGAAGGATAGTGAGCAATTGATTCATTTGGAAATCAATTTTTTGGCCACTAATTCTAAATTAGTGGTGTTTGTAATTTATATTACTAACTTCTCCTTCCAGAGAGCAACCATATGAAATGAGTTAAAAGTTATTAGTAATTCTATATAGGAATCTAGAATTTTAATCGGGGATTTCAATTGCTCATTATTTAATTTTGAGGCTGAAGGTATTAATGCTGATAGGAGGGGTGACAATGATTTTAAGGAGTGTTTAACCCAGTTATGGGTTATGGATTTAAGGTATGAGGGCCACACTATATATGGAGTAATAAGCAAAGTTCTAGAGCTCATATAAGGAAGAAACTAGACCGAATTATGGTTAATGATATATGGCTCCAACAATTTAGATACAATGTTGTTTTTTTTATGGAACCTTTAATTTCAAATCATTCTCCTATAATGGTTCACAAACTATTCAGTAATAATAGAAGAAGATTTCCTTTCAAATTTAATAACTTCCTCATGGAAGTAAAGGGGTTTGAAGCAACGGTTTCTAGAAGACTCAACAGGAATATTATTGGATGTAAAATGTTCAGATGTGTTAGGAAATTTTGGCTGTATTAAGGAGGAGTTGAAAACTCTTAATTCTAGAATCAGCAACAGTATTTGGGAGAAAGTTAAAGTGGCTAAAGAGAGCTTGCAAATAGTGCAAAAAGATCTATACAATTTTCATGGGAATAGTAACTTACTATCTAGAGAAATTGAGGCACTACATAGATAACACAGAGGCTTTAGCTAAGCATCATTCAATATTGTAGCAACATTCTAGAGTTTAATGGCTTAAGAAGGGGGATAAGAATACCGAATTCTTTCATAGATCAATCATGGAAAGATAAAATTCGAATAGAATCTCTGTTTTACAAAAACGGGATGGAGGGTTAGTTAAGTCTCAAGAGGAATTAAAGGAGGTAGCATTCTAGTTTTTCTATAACACCTTGGGTACTATGAATAACACAAGGTTGTCTGTACCAATGCTAAGCTCATTTATATAGAATTTTTTTCTATTGAAGAAGAGGGGAAGTTGACTACACCTGTCATGGTAGTTGAGATTGAATCAGCAGTCTTTGCATTGAATCTTATTAAAAGGCCTAGGACCAGATGGTTTAAAGAGATTGTTTTTTTCAAAATACTTTGCCTCTAATCAAGGACATAGTTATTGGGGCAGTACAAGAGTTTTTTTAGAATGGAAAAATGCTCAAGGAGGTAAATAAAACTCACTTTTGTCTTGTTCATAAGATTCTGAATCCATATTCTCATAATGATTTTAGGCTTATTTCATGTTGCAATACAGTTTACAAAATCATATCTAAGTTGCTAATTAATAGGCTAAAGGATGTTATGGACAAACTTATTGATGAAAATCAGGTTGTATTTCTCCAAAACATACTGATTAAGAACAATATACTAATGGTTCAAGAATTTCTCAAAGGCTATAATAGGAAGAGAGCTCTAAAAGATTATGCTATCAAGATTGATTTTAATAAGGCTTATGACTTTATAAGTTAGAGCTTTGTAATGCATACATTTAAAGTTTCTGGGTTCCTTCTAAATTCAAAGGGTGGATATATGAATGCATTTCCACTACCTCATATAGTGTACTGGTTAATAATGAACCAAATGAACTAATTCCAGGAGGAAAGGGTCTAAGATAGGGGGACCCTATGTCACCATATTTATTCATTTTGGGGATGGAAGTGTTAACAAGGCTTATCATATATAATATTGTTCATGATTCTAATTTCAAATTTCATAGTAAATGCAAAGAGGTGGGACTATTTAGTTTATCCTTTGTTGATGATCTACTTTTGTTCTCCAAAATGCATGATAGATCTCTCAGTTTGATAATGACCTCCTTGAACTCATTTAAATAGTTATCTGGACTGGAATTGAATGGGAATAAGGGATTTTTATTTTTATCCAAGTTTGGACAATCTATGGCAAGGTGGTTATCCATTGTAATAGGACTGAGGATTCAAAAGCCTCCTTTTACTTTTTTAGGCCTCTTACTACTATGAAAATGTTGTATTATTGAGAATATACACCTTTACTATAAAAAGTATACAAGAAAATTAATAATTGGACTAATAAAACTCTATCTTTTATAGGGAGATTACAGTTAACCAAATCAGTGCTTTGCTTTATGTATACCTATTAGGCAGGTCATTTCTTCTTGGCTAAGGGTGTTATGAAAACTTTAGAGAGGATGTTCATGATTTTTTTATGGAGTGGCCAGCTCGATAAGAAAGGCATGGCTAAAGTTAAGGGGGAGGAAATTTGTAAACCTATGAAGGAAGGGGGACTAGGTGTCTCTCCTATCAAGTTGAGCAATAAGGTAATGATGTGTAAGAGATTTTGGAGATTGTTAGTTCAACGTGATTCCTTATGGGAAAAATGGTCCTACACTTATATATTGAAGAGTGGGAACATTTGGATAGAACTCCTAGGAAGATCTTTCCAACTTATTTTTGCATTTACTTCAATTGAAAGGAAGGATGTCTAATTATACCAACTGTATAGTGGGAAATGGTAAATATGCCTCCTTACTCTATGATAATCGGAGTGGCGCGGGGCCTATAGTTAATACAAACTTGTGTTCACAGTTCAAAAAGTGGTTCTCCATGTCAGTTAAGGTCAAGGAATGCATTAGTGCTAAAGCTTAGTTAGTTCCATTCAACTTGGATGGGTTTATCCCTTTATACCAACCATCCCTTGAGAAAGTGGATACATATCAATGGATGATTGGGAAAAAGGGGGGTTTTTACCAATAACTAATGTAGAAAGTGTTTAAGGGGTAGGGACACAGTTCAGAATTGGTACATACAAAGTGCTATGGCATAGTTGTCTTCTTCCTAGACTTTTATTATGGATCTACCCTAAGGACAAACTTCATACGACTGATAAGATTCATTACCTAAACATTCCTTTAAGATGTTACCTATATAAGTGTCAGGTTGAATCCCTTTCCTATCTTCTGTTCAATTGTGATTACTCTATGGTTTTATGGAAGAGCATGATAACTTCTTGTTGTGTTCATAATTTACCAACTATCTTTAGGGATATTATGGATTGGATGGTGAGTAATAGAAACTCTATAAGGCATAAAAAGTTAGTTCTGCTCATTATATTTGACTCATGTGCCTATAACATATGGAGGGAGAGGAATAGCCTAATTTTCAAAGGAATAAAAAGGACTGCAGACCAATTATTACATAAAACTATCAATTGGCTTGTGAATAGTTGATTCAGAGGGGTTAAATTATGGATTATAGAAGGCGGATGATCGAAAAATGGAGGTTAGATATGGTTTAGCTAAAGAGGACATCCTAAATTTGGGTCGGTCCAAACCTTTCAAAAGGGGGTTAGAGATGATCCTATTCACAGATGAATATTTCTACTTTCTAACCCTTTCTTAACAAGGGTTGGCGATGAAACTATGTCATGCCTATAGACCCAGTTCAACATACCTCTTACGATCTTTGGTGAAGATGAAGCGGGTTGCTAGCTTGTGCCAATTCTCAATGGGGATGATGAAAGCTCTACTTCTTTTTGTTAAGGGGTTCTGTAAATTTTGAACCCAAGAAATTGTTAAGGAGAAACCCACAAATTGAATGATGCATAAAGGTGAGAAAATAAGAAAAACTTATGTGACTGTGGTATAGCCATGAGCAAATCGTATGGACCCTCGATGATCTGATGATGTATCTAGATCTAATCAAAATTTGGAGAACGTTATTATACAGTTAGGATGATTGTATAGAAGAAGAATCGAGATCACTCAAGTAAATCCAATATGCAGGGTTGGAGGGAGATGGTTCGATTGGAGCTGGAGCGAGCTTAAGGCGTCGTGGAGAAGGATTCTCAACTTGTCGAAAGGCAAAATTTGTGAAGTTAAGGTTTAATCTTAGGTCATTTACTGTTAGGAAGGGATACATGTGTGGTGGAGAATTTTTACTCGTATATAACCTTGAAAATCCAAGTCTCATGTAATCATCCTTTTAACTATTTAATTTTTTAATTTTTCAAAATAAATTAGAAATAAAATTTTAATTTAAATTAAAATTATAAACAAGTTTTATAATTAAACTAAACTAATCTGTTTAGTAAAATAAAAATTATAAATGAGTTTCTAATTAAAATAAAATTAGAAATGGTCTTCTAATTAAAATAAACTAGTTTGTTTAGTTAAAAAAAATTAGAAATAAGTTTTAAATTACATCGATCATTAAAAATGAGTTTTTTAATTGAAATAAACTAATCCATTTAGTTGGATTAAAACTTGAAATTAATTTTTTAATTAAAACAAACTAAATTGTTTAGTTGAATAAAATTAGAAATAAGTCTCTAATTAAATAAAAAATAGAGATGAATTTTCTAATTAAAATAAATTAATTTTTTTAAAATTAGAAATTATATTTCTAATTAAAAAACTCTTTTGGTTAGTTGAAAAAAAATATAAATAAGTTTCTAATTATAATAAAGAACATTAAGAATAAGTTTTCTAATTAAAGAAAAAAATTAAATTGTTTACTTGAATAAAATTATGAATAAATTTTTTAATTAAGAAAAACTAATTTGTTTAGTTGAATAAAATTAATGATAAGTTTTACAATTAAAGAAAAACTAATTTGATTAGTTAAAGAGAATTAAGAATATGTTTATATTACTTAAATTACATTTGAGTATTTTAATTAGAATTTAATTTTTATATGAATGATGATTAACTACATATGTAATCTTTCGATTTTATAAATAATTGAATTATGATTATTTCCTTGATGTATAAATCACATGACAATAACATGCAACTATAAAATTTCTCTTTTACTGCTGAAACTTAGTATTTTGAATATGACTACTACATGAAACTACATTGTTGCCAAACTCAACATAGGTAAGAAATTGAGTGGTGATAATTATGAGATTTAGAATATAAAAAAATCCAATATATATATATTGAAAGAGCAAAAGGCTCTAGAATCATTGAACATAATCATGGATGTTTTTAAGTACAGTAAAATAATCCAACATAAGAGAGATCATGATGCATATAAGAATTGAAAAAAGTAGAACTTATTAGCTCACATGATGTTATTGAAAAGTATAGACTACTTTATAATACGAGTCCAGAAAATATGGTTATGTTACGGACATGAGGTCCACTTTAATTGCACATTTTGAAAGTACCTTTATAACTAAATTAAGGTGACTTGTTATTAAAGTTTGATGCTTATAAGTAATATCCTGATCATTCAAATGCAAAGACATTTTTAAAAAAGTCAAATATGGTAACTGAGTTAAAAGATGTTGGTCGCGAATTGAATGACAAGCATCAAGTGCACGCTGTAATTCAATCTTTACCTCAGGTTTGGGAGCATATAAAAAATGCATTTGACAAATTAATTGAATCAAGATGATGGAGGTTGCTTCGAGTCACCCCAAGTTAAAGGAAGAATGTCTTGAAGCTCCAAGTTAATTTATGAGATATATGTTGTTGATTCTAGCTCAGACGGAGCTTTGAACTAAAAATAGCATCACGATGGGATCAAGTAGAAAAGGAATAAAATGCCCCACTATAAAACTTAGGATTTGAAAAGGCCAAGTTAAACTAACATAAAAAGGCAAAACATCTTTTCAAAAAAGATGAAATGAAAAGAAATAAGTGCTATAATTGTGACAATAAATATCACTTTGCTCTCAGGTTTAATGAGTCTAAGAAAGGCACAATCATATGGCACGGAGATTTATTTTGCGAATATCTCATGTTTTATCTTTCTGACTAAGCCACATCCTTTTTGAATTACAAATTAAGGAGCAATAAATCTTAAGAAAAGTAAGGAAATACCTTCATAGAATTCTATAAAATCCCATCATGGAATAATATCGATTTATGCGAGAAATAATTATAGAGTTACTGTACAAGGATTGGCATATGCATATTATGCATTTTAGTTATACATAGTGGCCATTCTCAATTCTATATGAAGTTTGGTATGCTTTAAATAATCAAAGGAATCTTATATTTGTGTTGCTCTTAGTAATGCTTAGATTTGATGTAAACTTCCATAAATGGTGGAATGATGTTGTATTTCGAAAAATATTTATTATGGTCTGAGTTGAATGGTTTCATTGTTCTAGAGAATGTTAATACAAGTAATAATATTAATTATTCTTTATTTGTTTTAACTAGTGATTTTAATGTCTTTACAATTTTGTGGCATGCTAAACTATGTAATATTGGTTAAAATCAAATAAGTCGATTAGCAAGGGAAGACCTGATAGGTGATCTAAATTAAGTAGATTTTTCCTATTTGTGAATATTGTCTAGCCAATAAAATGGTAAGGAAACCATTTGAAAAGAAGAAGAAGAGAGAACAAGCTATGTATATAAGTCATTCATTGTGACATCTATGGTCCAATAAATGTAAGAGTAATTTTTAGAACTATGTATTTTAATACTTTTATAGATGACTGTACTTAGTATAGTTATATCTATTTGATTTCTTACAAATCAAAAGTATTTAATTTCTTCATAAAGTATATGAATTGGGTGGAAAAATCAAATAGATAGGATAAGAATACATGTCTAATAAGTTCAAGAGGTTATATAATGAAAAGGAATAGAAAAACAACTAAGTATTCTGTAAACTCCACAATAAAATGGTGCACAAAATTTATTAGAAATTAGGTTTATGATAGCACAGACAAATTTGTCTATCACCTTTTGGGGTGATGTCTTGCTAACAAATTTTTATATACTTAATTGAGTGCCTATAAAATCAGTTACAAGTACCCCGTACAAGTCTTCAATAAGAGAAAGTTGGACTTAAAAACTAAAGATCTTGGGTTTATACTACCTATGTTTGAGATTTTTCTCATAAATATGAGAAAATAGGTCTTAGAGAAAAGAAAAATGTCTTTATAAGATGCTATGAATACTCAAAAGAGTATATATCCTTAAGTAAACAAGGCAATGGAGGAATTATTGAGTTTGAATCATAAGATATCACATTTATAGGGAATGGGTCTCTATGGCAGGGCAAGATAGGTAAAGACCTATTTAGATATAAGACACTTGGTTAAAATGATTTTGTTATGAAGAATTAACTAAAGGAAACTTTATTCAAGTGGGAGTAATGTAGAAAATGAAGAATTAATTTAAGATTAATTTATGTTCTCACTAAGTGAAAGTCTACCCATAGTGTCTGATCTGAGGGGAGTAATTTAGACGTTGATGAAAATTTTTCCCAAGAATCTCAATCTTATCAAAGTAATAATAGAATAATTCCTAAATTCATTTTGGAAATTGAAGAGGAAATTCACATGATTATCCCATAAGAAGAAGATGAGCCAAGGAATGTAAATGAGCCTCTTTCTAACCCTAATAAAGAAAAATGGATGAAAACAATGAAGAAACAAAAGTCTTCCTTAGGCTGTAATCAAGTATGATAAAGCCAATTTCTTGAAACACATACATTGGGTATGTAAAGTCATGAGGTTTATATAGATATTGATATGTAATTGATTAATATTTCTACATATATGTTTACTCATTATATTGTCATATTCAAATGTCAAATGAATATTGACATTGTATAACTTTGTGTCATTATTTTTTGATATATGTGTACTTTATGTAAATTTATTTTGCATAAATTAAAGGTGTATATTAGACTTATAAGAGATTGACTCCCTTACACGAGTAATTGCCTCTAGTATTTATAATGACTAGAGATGAATCAGGTTTAATATTTATTATTTAAGTGATAATTGAGAGAGAAACTAGAACCATTAATGTTGTCTTAGATAAAAGGATAAAAGGAAATTGGTTTAGAGTGATGAAATGGTTACTATATCTATCTTAAATTGCCAAAAGTGAATTTTGAAAGGTGAATATTAGAGCAAATAAGTGAACTTTAGTCATACATTATGTATATTTCACTTATTATTTGTAAGGTATTATATAAATGAAAATTTTACATGATGAAAAAAACTGAGTTAATATTATAACGCATGACTTATACCATGTGTATTCTAACGATTATAAAGGGACTAATGTAAGGAATTATATCTCAACTTACATTATGTAAGATCCTTAAGGTTAAAAGGAAACTTATCATATACCCTCGTAACTCTTGTCTAATTCTTGAGAATTAAGTTTGAGGTCTGCTACTTCATATTGTTACCAGAAGCTCATAAAAGATGCGATTTATAGAGAAATTATAGGAAAGTAAATTAAAATGAATTCAAAAGAGAATTGAGAATAGAGGAAGGTCATTTTTTACCGATAACTCACATGAAAATGTACTCAAAAGTGCATTGTCCCTTAAGTAGAGGATTGAATACAAAAGTGATGCAAAAGAATATATAAAATTAAAGAGTAAAAATGTGAGATATAACCTAGGATATATCATAATATATCTTACTCAAGGATTGATTTGTTATTCAAAATGTCATATACTCTTAACAAATATATGGCAATGAGCTCTCATTGTATGCTAGTTGCATGGGCTATTGAATGAGTATGAGAATGTACAGCATTCCAATCGAATAATCCTAACATGTATGAATGAGAGATTATGTAAATAACAGTTCACCTATAATGGTTAAAAGGATATGACCCTTTAATCTAAATTGAAAAGTCATAATGTTTAGATTTAAATTTAAAACTTCAAAATTCAGACAAAAGAGAAGGTATAAATGGATAATGTTGATTCACAAAAAAAATAATGATTTACTCTAAAAGATGGATATGATTTTCTTCTTTCATGTGGAGAGAAGCAAATTAGAAGAATTATGTGAATTCAACAATCCTTTAACTTGTGAAACTACAAGAATAATTCGTAAGTATATTATTATTCTTCAATTATACATTTTTAATGAAAGATATTATTTTATCTAATCTATATAAGTGTGTTTTATATAAGCTTCATGATTATTCAAACCATTCTTATTTCTAACAAAAATTATTACAGAGATTTTAGAGCTGAAATTCTATTAAAAAAATAACTTGAATAATGGCTTAACAATGAAGAGGATTCATTGGAGATATGTTAAGCATTATCATCTCCCCTCAAGTTCATGAGGGAAGTAACAGTGAGCTTATGTCATGGTTGCTGAAACGCTATAGAGATGAGAACCTTAGTCATTATATTAGCAATTTGATCTTTATCTGGAATGTTTAAGGTGAAGAGAGCCTTTTTAGCCACAAAATCTCAAATAAAGTGAATGATAATTTCAATATGCTTAGTGTAGGCATGAGTGATTGGATCAGTAGTGAGAAACGTAGCTCCAAGATTATCATGCCACAATTTTTAGTTTTAAATTAGATAATCCAATTTCATTAATGAGTGATGTAATCCAATAGAGTTGTGCTGATGCAAGTGCAATACTCCAATATTGTAGTTCACTACTTAAGAAAGTAATCTTTAGTTATTTCTTAGTATTCTAAGAGATAATATTTGATCTTAAGTAAATGTAGTAGCTGAAGGTATAGTGAAAATCATCAAGACAATCATCCCAGTCAGTATTAGAGTAGGCAATAAGATTTAGGTGTTAGGTTTTGGTAAACTGTAGGCCAGGAGAGATGGTAGATCACAAATAGCCAAGGATTCATTTAACCGTTGTCCAGTGTATATCGGTAGGGCAATAGAGAAATTGGTAAACTTTTTTGGCAACAAACTGAATATCAGAACGAGTGACACGGAGATATTGAAGAGCATCAATGGTGCTTTGATATTCATTTACATTAGAAAGTGGAATGTCATGATTTTTAGAGAGAGTCAGGACAGGTGCCATTAGGGTACATATAGGCTTAGAGTTGTCAAGATTAGTGTAAGATAGGAGATCTTTGGAGTATATAGTTTGAGTGAGAAGAAACTTATTAGGTATGGGCATAGCTTCAATGCTAAGAAAATAATTAAGAGGGTTAAGATTTTTTATAGAGAAAGTGACATTAAGGTTATAGATAAGAGAAGTGATAAATGATTGTGAAGAACCTATAACTAAGATATCATTAATATAAATTAAAAGAAAGGTAATGTCAGTTAGAGTATTGTAAATAAAAATAGAGGTATTGGATGTAAAAGGTACAAATTTGAGATCATAGAGCTTTTGACTGAAGTAATGAAACCAAGCATAAGGAACCTATTTTAGATTATAAAGGGCTATGTCAAGACAACAGGCATATTGGGGTGATCAAGATTGAAAAAACCTAGGAATTGAAGCATATAAACTGGTTCTTGAAGATTTCCATGAAGAAAGGTATTATTGATATCTAGTTGACAAATGGGTCAAGCTTTGATGAGAGTTATGGTAAGTATAACACGAATAATGGTTGGTTTACTGATATGCTAAAAGTATCTGTATAGTCAATGCCAAAGGATTAGTGATAGCTTTTAATAATTGGATGTGCTTTGTATTGGTGCCGTTAGGCTTACGTTTAGTTCGAAAAATCCTTTTAGAACATACTATATTAGCATTAGAAGGAAGGGGAACAAGTTTCCAGGTTTGGTTACCATAAAGAGCTTGAAACTCATTAAGCATGACTTGATGCTAGTGATGGAATTTCCTTACTTACATGTAATAGATTAGATCAAGAACATCATATGGTTCCTTGGTGGTATGAAAGGTAAAATAATCAAGGAGAGTGCATGGTATTCTTGTGTTAGCACGAGTGCAATTAATCATAAGGTGTTAGTTAGGTGGAATTGATGGTGTTGGTAATGATCATGGTCGTAGGGGGTGATAGTTGATTTGGTTATGATGGTGGTTAAGGAGATAGAGGTGATGAATTTGGTGTAGATGTTACAGAGGTAGACTTAAGAGGTAGAGGTAAGTGTAATGTAGAGGGTGGGGATGAAGACAATAGGAGAGTATGTAGTTAACATAGGGAAAAAGTGATCCAATGAACCAAATAGGTTGAGAGATTTGAACTTTATTGGTCAGAGGATCAATACATTTATAACCTTTATCATGGGAAAAGTACGCAAAAAAGATATATGGGATAGATTTAGGCGTAATTTTGTCAGATCTTGTTAAGCTAAAAAAGGGAAAACAAACACATTCAAAGACTCGTAGATGAGCAAGATTATGTTTAGAGAGATAGAGAGTTTTGTGAGGGGATTTGTGGTGTAATACTAGTGTAGAAACGAGATTGGTGAGGTAAATAGTTGTTAAGAAGGCTTCAAACTAGAAATATTTAGGAAGAGAAACATGGCTAATTAGAGTAAGACCAGTGTTAATGATGTGTTTATTGTTCAACAACACTATTTTATTGAGGATTGTGCAAATATGAAATGCGATAGGTGATGCCAGTGGCGGTTAGGTATTAGGTAAGGGGTCTTTTTGATGAGTTCATTTACTCCATCACATTAGAACATTTTAATTTTTATAGAAAAGGGGTTTTCAGTTATGGTTTTGAAATATTGAAAATGAAGAAGGGTTTAAGATTTATGGGTTAAATGATAGATCTATGTAAAACGGCTAAATTCATTGATGAAAATAAGGAAATAACAATAACTAGATATAGAGAGAGTAAAAGATGGTCCTCAAATATTACAGTGAATGAGTTGTAAAGGAGCAATAGACACACAAAAAGAAGAAGAAAATGATAATATAATAATTTAAATTTTAAGATCGGGGTTTTCAGTTCTATTCTTTATTGGCCAATATCAGTCAGTATGTTCAATTTTGGTTGAAAAACAAAATGGAACCTCCTTCTTTCGTACTAGCAATAAGTATTGACAGGTACCACTTGGTACAGGCCAGAACGCGAAGTACCAATAGATACCGGGACTTAAATGGAATTTTCTAAAGTTTCTACCACCCCATCTATCTGCTTGTTTTTGCTCCCTGCCCTACATGTCTATCTTGCTTCTCCCCACACCTCTATCATCCCCCATCTCATTATCTACCTCTCTAGTTCTCCCCCTAAATTTCCATTTGTCATTATAAAAAATCAAAATAAACCTAATGGTATATAAACTAGAAATCTAGAATCCATTAAGACAAAGGAGCATTCGAAGAACTTAAAAGAGGAACACAAGGCATAAATTTGCAGAGAAAGAAAGCTACTCAACCATCAAGAGTTAGGGAGTAGATCGAGCTCTAATTTTAGATTGGTCCCTCTGCTATCAGTTTTCATTTCATTTTTTTTAGTCCTTCACTAGTTTTGTCAGCAACCCCTAATTAAACACATCATCTCTACCATTACTTGGCGGCTAGGGAAATTTCAAAGCAATCAACGCTCTTACTCTTGTCTCGGTATTGTCGCTAGTCATCTCATCCCAGCCAATAGCTTGTTGTTCTGCTCATCTCCACCGCCAGTCATGAACCAAGTTGTTTACTTCCTTAGCTCTTTTTTTTTTTTTTTTCCAATCTACCATCACCTGTCATTTGCCTTACACAAGGTTTTGAGTGTTGAGATGAAGCCCTTTATTGGGCTGATGAATAATGAGAAAACAAAGAGGATTTAAGGTTTGGAGGGTGCCGGAGGGTGCCGACTTTGGAGGAAGAATTGAAAGAAAATGGATAGCTTTAATCTTTTTAAAATTTTCTTTATTTTTCTTTGTTATTAAAAAAAGAAAATATTTATGATTTTATTTCATAAATTATTTTCTATGTCCATTGAATAACGTTTTTATTCTTTTTATATTTTTGGAAATATGAATTTTTTAATTTTATTCTAAAAATTGTTTTTCTTTCTTTTTTATATTTTGGTAATAATAATTTTTCTTTAATATTTGATGTGATTTAATTTATGACTATTTTATTAGAAAATTAATTTTCTTTTTTTTAGTATCTAATGGATATTAGATTTAGTTAATGAAATTAAATGCTTCATTAATGCATATCTATATGCGTAATCTTTTTTAATATACTATTCAATAACCTTAAATGCTCCATTAATTTTTGTTTTATTCCATAATTTTTTTCCACTCTTTTCTACATTTTTTATAATAATAAATATTTTTATTTAATTTTTTATGTGTAAATTAATTTATGAATTTTTTTATTTTAAAGTGAATTTTTTTGTCTCTAATTAATACTAGCTTTGGTTATTGACATTAAATGCTCGATTAGTTCATATTTATATTTTTAATATTATTTAATATACTCTCAAATGGCTTTAAATGCTCCATTAGTTTATAGTTATAATTGTAATTTTTAATATGAATTAATAAAATATGGAAGGAGAAGAG
>JAOXYD010031006.1:0-14141 GCA_028565735.1 Pinacopodium congolense | reverse complement strand
ACACTTTAAAAATTGTTGCATTATAATAACTTTTAGCAACACTTTTTAAAGCCGTTGCAAATTTATTATTGCTTAAAACCCTTTATGCCATAGTGACAACATATGTTAGTTCATGTTTTATTCCTAGTTAAATTGACCGTCCAAGAGAATAATCACAAGCACATACACAAAGGAAATTCTTCTTTTCTCTTTTCTCATATAAAAGAAGAGGCCAACTCATGTCAATATATATGAACAATGTAATTTGGAAACCATGATATTAAAATAAGGTTTACCAATATTATGTTATAAGATTTAACATGAATTTAACATACGACTTTAACTTAGAGTTTTCTATGCAACAAGAGAATGAACTCATTATTATTAGCTACATGTCTAGTTCTGGTTATATCTGGCCTTGTATCCAATCCATGCATTCATGTTTTGCAGGTTCTAAAATTATTATGATGTAAGAAAAACAAATCAAGATCTCTTAAATTGTGTGTGTGTGTGTGTTT
Source organism: Pinacopodium congolense (assembly GCA_028565735.1). Lineage (NCBI taxonomy): Eukaryota > Viridiplantae > Streptophyta > Magnoliopsida > Malpighiales > Erythroxylaceae > Pinacopodium > Pinacopodium congolense. The sequence continues at coordinate 13,644 of JAOXYD010031006.1, read as the reverse complement.
TCCCCCCCCCCCCCTTTTTCTTGTAATTTATTTTCTGTTTTGCTTATATATTTCTCACAGTAATTAGTATCAAAGTCTGAGTATATAGAATTCCTATTTGGATGTGAGTATCTAGAGTTTCTTTTACTGATTAAGATGACAACTCATAAGTTTGACATTAAAAAATTCAATGGATCAAATGATTTCACTCTATTAAAGGTGATGGTGAGGGCTATTTAGGTTTAGTAGGGGTACATGGCAGATTAGACGGGGAAGCAAAAATAACTAAAAATTCGAAGGTGGAAGAGAAGATAGAGAATCTAGCTAAGGTGCATAGCACAATCCTTTTGAGTCTAATGGATGAAATCTCGAGAGAGGTGGTTGACGAAATAACTAAAGCAATGTTATAGAAAAAACAGGAAAGTAAGTATTAGAATATATCCTTAACGAGTTGTTTATATCAGTTAGGAAATAACAGGAGAATTATATTATTCAGTATATGACAACTGCAGTATATAAGGTATATATACAGATAAGAGTAACGACTAGATCTATACAAGATCTGGAAAATATTTAAAGAATCATATCATATACAAAACAATATTATCTAATACACCCCCCCAAAAGCTGAAGATGGTAAAGAAAACAATTGAAGCTTGGAGAAAAACTGAACAAAAAGTTGCTTGGAAACTGGTTTCGTAAGGATGTTGGCTAGTTGATTAGATGAGGAAATAATGCCAACACTGAGGTCCTTCCTGGCAATGAGATCGTGAAAAAATTGAAAGTCAATTTCAACATGATGAGTACGAGCATTAAACACTAGATTTGAGGATAGAAAAATAATACCCATATTGTCACACCATATATGCAGCAGTTGTTTTAAGTGGATCCCTAACTCATGCAGTAATTTTTTAAGCCATTTGACCTCCACATAAGCATTCGCTACAACCTTAAATTCAGATTCGGTGGAAGACCAGGAAATAGTTCATTGTTTACTAGATTTCTAGGCAATCATATTAATGCCAAGAAAAATTAGAAAACCACCAATAAAACGACGATCATTTGGACAATTGGCCCAATCCGCATCACTGAAGGTAACCAAATTTTGAAGATTGTTGTGGCTAATCAGATAACACACTGACATTGTACTACGTAAATAGTGAAGCAGACATTTAGGAGCTTGTAAGTGTATTGTCGTAGGTTGATATAAAAACTGACAAAGTTTATTAATAGAAAAGGAGATATCAGGCCTAGTCAGAGTAACATATTAAAGACTGCCATAAACTTGATGATAATGAGTAGCATCATCTTAAGAGAGAGATGTGCCTTGAAGCTTGGAAAGAGATAAACCCACAACCATAGGTGTGGGGCACGACTTGCAAGAGCTGATGTCCATCCTGGCCACAATAGTTGAAATATAACTTTGTTGAAAAAGGAGAATACCTTGAGAGTGCGGCAAAACCTCAATATCAAGAAAGTGATGAAGATTGCCAAGATCATGTAGAAAAAAATTCCTGAGACAATTGCTGAATGATAGAGTTGACAAAGGCTAAGCTACTGCTAGTAATTACTAAATCATCCACATAAACCAATAAGAAACAAAGATTATTGCCATGATTATAGATAAATAAAGAGGAATTAGCATGTGAATTAAAGAAGCCCAACGTTGATAAATAAGAGCTTAACCGTTGATATCATGCCTTAGAAGCCTGCTTAAAGCCATTGAGAGATTTGCGAAGTTTATAGACATAATGAGGATAGGTTGAATCTACAAATCCCTGAGGCTGAACCATGTAGATTGTTTCAGACAAGGTGCCATTAAGGAAGGCATTACTAACATCAAGTTGGCAAAGCACCCACCCCCTGAAGATAGCAACACTAAGAACACAATGAATAGTCATTAGTTTAATAAGTGGACTAAATGTATTTGTAAAATCCAAACCAATCTCTTATGTATAATAGCAAGCAACAAGGCAAGCCTTTAACCTTTCAACAGAGTCATTAGCATGTCGCTTAACCTTGTACACCCACCGATTGCCAACGACCTTAGCATTGATATGACAAGGCACCAAATCCCAAATATGATTACTTTGCAACGTAAGGAACTCCTCTTCTATAGCTCTTCATGATGCTAGATTTTTATTGATTTGAGTAAAGGAGCAAGGTTCATAGAGTGTAGGAACGACTAAGGAATTAGGAGTGAAATATACATGCTTTTTTAGGGTGGATGGATGTAGAGACATGGGATGGGTTGGAGCTGGGATATTGGGAGGTGGAGTAGGCATAGCAGAGGAAGATTCTAGCTAGGCCGACGATGTGGCGTGAGTAGAAGGTTGGGTAGGTGATTAAAGGTCAACAACGAGTTAAAGACCATCTGGATTAAAGACATGAATAGGTGGATTAAAAGGGAAACAAGGTAGAGAAGAGGGTGAGGTTACAGAAGAATGAGGATTGACAAATGGATTCGATGGTAGACTAGAAGTAGATGAAATCTAGACTGGATTTGAATTAGGTGAGTGATTTGGTGGAGTGATATTTGGTGGTGGATGAGCATAAGATGAAAGCTGTTGTGGATTGGGATATGGTGGGTGATTTGGTTGAGGGGTATTTGGTGATGGATAGGAATTAGATGAAATCTGGTGGGGTAGTATTCGGTGATGGATAGGAATCATACGAAATCTAATATGGATTGATATCTGGTGAGTGATGTGATGGAACAGTATTCAGTGGTAAATGGGAAACAGATGAGATTTTCTGTGGATTGGCACGGGAATTTGAAGCATTTAAAATTGATTAGAATCTGGAGGAAGATCAGGTAAGATACGAGATAGAAGAGGGACAGAAGGATGTTGTGTAGGAATAGCAGCAGATGAGGAAAGAGGCTGAGAAAAATGATTGGATAAATAATAATCATAAAAGGAAAGATTACCTAAGTTGTAGCAGTTGGGCAGAACAAGTGAAGGAGATTCGTGTGACACCTGAAGCTAGGGGGTGGAGGAGGAGGCATGCTCAGCCAAATTGGAAGGACATGGGGCAAAACTAATCTGATTAAAGGGAAAAATAGTTTCATCAAATTGAACATGTCTAGCCACATAGAGTTTATCTGTGTCTTTGTCCAAACACCTATAGCCAAGATGATGTGGTGAATATCCTAAGAAAACACATTGTTTGGAACGAAAAGAAAACTTATGCTTTTAATATGGACGAAGAAGAGGATAGACAACACATCCAAAGAAAGGAAGAAAAAGATAGTCTGGAGTTTGATTAAACAAAATTTTGTACGGAATATGATAAGGTAAAGATGTAGTTGGTAGCTTATTGATAAGAAAAATAACAGTCTTAAAGGCAAACTGCTAATATTTAAATGGTACACCACAATAACCAACTAGAGCAAAACCAATATCTATAATTTTTCAAATTTTTCATTCAGCAGTACCATTTTGTTCATGAGAATGAGGACATATGACATGGTGATAAATGCCATTGGCTTCTAAAAATTTATGTAAGTAGTGATATTCACCACCATAATCTGATTGAAATTGCATGATGGAGCATTGAAATTGTTTTTTAACTATAGTTTTGAATTGACAGAAGATATGAAAAACATCACTTTTGTTTCTAATAGGAAATAACTAGGTGAACAATAAGTAATCATTAATAAAAATTACAAAATATTTATGACCAGATGAAGATGTAAGAGGAGCTGGTCCCTAAACATCATAGTGAACTAATCCTAAAGGATGAGTACTATGACGACGAGTAAGAGGTAAAGGAATTCTATGAAATTTTCCTAAACAGCAAGCTGAACACTTAGAACTAGACAACTTTTTAGTGGAAAATGGTAATTGGAATTGATGAACAAGACAAGCATGCCAACCCTCCAATGTGACCAAAAAGGCAAGAGCATCAAACTTCTTTTGTTGATGAAAAGCACCAAAGAGTTTGTATAGGTCCAAATCACTTGTTCTACGCAACGGAACCCTCTTGGTAATCCGATCCTTGACAAGACAAAAATTAGAGTGAAACTAAAAAAAGCAATTATTATCACGACAAAATTGTTAAACAAATAGCAAAGGTTTGGAAATATTTGAGACATGTAAAATATTTTTTTTAAAAAAAATTTTGAAAGAGAAGGAAATAAAGGAGGAGCCAAAATTCAAAATTGATAATTTAACGCTGTTACCTAAAGACACCATATCTTTACCCATATACCTATCACTGATATGTAGAGAAGCTAAATTAGGAGTCACATGGTTGTTAACACTAGTATCCAAATACCAAGTAAAAGAAGAATCAGACGGTGATGAGGTATGACCATCAAAAGAAGAAGGCTCGACGAACAGATGAACATGTGGTATGGAATTATTGAATAAACGACGATCATTTGAGTGGGCATGAGGACCAAAATTTTCATCAAACCATCGTTTACAATCAAAGGCAAGATGATTAGTATAAAGAAAAATTGACAAGCTTGTCGAGAAAATTTTTTGCCAAAAGCATTGTTCTGTGATACAAAGGACTTAATCCCTGTCTGCCTCTGCCACTACGTCCTGTACCATAAGAAATTAGAGCATTAGGAGAAGTAGACCTCTAAACCATATTGACAGTTGGTAACTCTGCTTGTTGAGCTTTAAGCAAGAGCTCATAAGTAACTAATTGACCATGAAGCTCACTAAATGAGGTTGCTCCTTGTCGTTGTTGCAACCCCCCAATAATGCCATTGTAATCAGAACCCAGCTTCCGGAAGATGATGGCATTAAACTCAGTAGTAGAAATAGGTTGTCCTGTAAGAGCCGAAGAATTGGCTATGGCTTTGACTTGATACAGATAGGCAGAGATAGACTTGTCATCTTTGGATAGATTATGTAATTCAATATAAAGTTGTGTTCGCTAGGCATAGGAGACAACTCCATAAACAGCAGCTAAAGATGACCATAACTCAGCAGATGTGTAGAGGCCGATTAATTAAGGAAAAATTTCTTCGCTAATGAAGGATAATAGCCATAAAAATAACAGCTAATATTTGGTAAACTAGAAAATATATTCTGGATTGGATTCTATCTAATTTGTAGAAGGATTGAAAATTTCTTTTGGTGGTGTAGGATCTATGCCATTAGTAATACCATAGAAATTGTATAAGTTCAGTAAGGGAGTAAATTAAAGCTTCCAGGAGATGTAATTTTTAGAGTGAAGTTTGATAGAAAAACTTTGGCTAACGTGGTTGAATGCAGATAGCAAAGGATTCGATGTTGTGGAACTAATAGAAGAAAGAATGAGGGCTGTTGCAGATGGTAAAAGAGAGGACGTTGAAGAAGGATTTGGATTTGATGCTGCCATAGCTTGGCTCTGATACCAAGTTAGGAAATAGCAGGAGAATTATATTATTCAATAAATGACAACTATAGTATATAAGGTATATATACAAATAAGAGTAACGACTAGATCTATACATGATATCTATACAAGATCTGGAGAATATTTAAAGAATCGTATCAGATACAAAACAATATTATCTAATAATATCAAAAGCAATATTCATATATCTTAAAGATGTTAGACAATATACTGGCAAAAGATAATATTGACAATTTTAATTGAATAATTCTAAATTTATAAGGTGTTAGGGTTAAGATTAATGATGAGGATTAAGCAATCATCCTTTTGTCCTTCTCACTGAATTCATATGAGAATTTCTCCGATCTTATGTTATATAATAGAAAGACAATTTTAGTTAATGATGTGAAGGATACTGTGAAGTCTAAGGAATTAAAAAGAAAGTTCTTTGGATCTAACAAAAATGGTTTAAACTAACGACAAATGATATTAGAATATTCAAGTTTGGCTAAGATGAAATCAGAAAAATTGGATCGAGTTCATGCCTCCATCAAAGAACTAAATGACTTTACATAAATTAAAGACAGAGGAAAAGTAATGTAAGTAGGTCGATTTCCTTGTGAGGGGGAGATTATTATAAATTACCACAATTGAATTTTCCCACAACAGAAAAGATAAAGAGTTGACGTAATTTATATATAATAAAGATTCATAATTCATTGTCTTAAGATTTTGAGTTGAAATATTATCATTGGATTGTATATATATATATATATATACTAGCTTAGATTTGATTTGAGTTCTCTTCATCCCTTCCAAAAAATTCATGTAACAATGACCCAATGCTATGCTGCTTAAGTTTTTACCATCCTCCAAGAGATTGAAAATTTGAGCAGAATTTTTTTTGGTTATAAATGCATGAATTTGATTTCCTTGATTATAAAGAAAAAAATATAGATTTTGCAATCATAAACCAATTTATGCTATCTATCATATGTGCTAACCTTGTTGTCGTTAATAACGCAAAAGCCAAAAATGCTTGTTGTAATTCTTTTGAGGAAAGTAGATAAGGATGACTACAAAAGTCCCCACTTAGTTATCAATAAAGAAAAAACATGGTAATGCATATACTTATCTAATTTTCATTCTTATGCTTAATATTATAGGTTACTAGAAAGGATCTCAATTAGGTGGAGTTAACGAGTAAATTGGTCAATGGTTTTAAAAGCTACATATCATGTTTTGTGTTACTTGATAGTTTATTTAAAGGGAGATTGAAATTTACTTTTTTATCACATGGGATTTTTTAGTTAGTTCCCATCTGCATTAGTCTCTTGAATTTCATCAGAATATAAATTGGCTAATTTTACATCTTGTGACTTATTAAGACCCCCTCTAAGATTGGAATATTCCAACATTGAGTGGTAGTGCCTAAGGAAATTAAGAAAGACATTGTTTTACGGTTTGTATTTTAAGGAAAAAAACCCCTTTTGTGTCTTGTTTTATGAAGCTGGCAACATCAAAAAAGGAATTAAATATTGTGCAGATCTTGGTACAACGTTCTTTATATTCTGTAAGACAATGGTGGATTACACAATTTGGTATACTTTACCAAATCAATTAAGATTTTCCTCCATTACCTTATAACCTAAAAATGAAATGAAACAATTCTTATAATCAAGAATAAAAACTTTAAAGATTGTTTATGATTTGCTAAGTTAAATATTTAAATTTCACACCTAGAGTTATTAGCATTCAAAAATAAAGAAATAGGATGGATGGCTTGGATTAAAAAATAACTATAACAAAAAATAGAGAAATAGGGTGGGTGGCTTATATTAAAAAATACTTATAACCTAATGCTTTTTAGTATTTTTTTAATACATGTGAAAGTAAGTATAGTTCTCAAGTGTAGTCTAGCTTAGCGATTTAATCTTTTCTTATATTAAATCCAATATATTGTAGTCATATTAATCTTTTCTTATATTAAATCCAATATATTTTAGTCATATTATACTAAGGAGTCTATACTTTTTGATATACCTATTAGGAAGTAAGGAAGGTTAGAGAGGAGAGAACTGTTTAGAAAAGAGATTGTATTTCACTTACATGATTTCATTCAAGTACAAAGAAGTATTTATAGGTATAAAAATGACCCTTACAATCTAAGTACATGAATCTATTAATAAACCCAAATTAAATAAACTATATTTAAACTAATACATGAACATAATTAAATACCTAATAATGAACTTGAACATTTATGTATCTAAACTTTGACAATTTAATCTATATATAATTTTAAATGGAGTTGACTATGAGGTCTCCAGAAATTGAAAGCCATGTAGCCCCCTTGTTATAACAAGGGATGTTTTTGTCTGAACACACACATTAGAGGGGTTACGAGGCTTCCAATTTCCATAGTTTTACTAATTTTAAATTAATATTCAATATTCCTCCTTAATTTGAAAATTTTTATACTTTAATTCTTATTTTTAAGTGTTGAAAAACTTTGAATTTAAGTGATTTGGTAAAAATGTCTACAACTTGATCATTATTCTTCATATACTTGAACTCTACTTCATTCTTTAAAATAGATTTTATAATAAATGATGTCTCGTATTTACGTGTTTGCTTCGATTATGAAAAATTAGATTTTTACCCAATGCTTGCAAGACTTGTAATCAATGCATATTTTAGTTACTTCCTTTTATGGGAAGTGACGTTCATTTAGTAGCCTTCTAAGCCAAACAGTATGATAAGTACATGAAGTTGTAGTCACATATTCAGATTCACAACTTGACAAAGTTACAATAGGTTGCTTCTTTGAACTCTATGTAATAGCACAATCACTCATAAAAAAACAAAACCAATTGTAACTTTTTCTAACATCAATATCTCTTGCAAAGTCACTGTTACAATACCCAACAAGCTTGAAAACAATAAATAATGTATAGAGCAATCTATAGCCAATTATACCTCTGATATAGCAAAGAATCCACTTATCTACTTTCATATAAGTATAAATAGGTGCTTCTATGAAACAACTTATCAACCCAATTACAAAGAAAATACCTGGTCTTATATATGTCAAGTATCTCAAGCATCTAATAAGACTTTTGAATGCAGCAGAGTCTTCCTTATCTCCATCATCAAACTTTGTAAGTTTAATTCCACATTCCGTGGTTATATTCACTGGATTGCAATCAAGCATTTTGAACTTCTTTAATATTTCTATTGCATATCCTTCTTAACCATTTTTCATTAGCTTTGCCTCCATGCCCAAATAATATGAAATCAATCCTATGCCTGTCTTCTCAAACTCCAAAGATATAAATTTCTTGAATTCTTGAAATAATCTTGAATTATTATTTGTAAAAGTAAAATCATCTATATAAAGACAAATAAGTATAATATCTCCATTTTTCATATAATTTAATGTAAAGAGTATGTTCATGATAATAACGAACAAATCTATTATATTAGAAGTACTTGTCGATGCGAGTATTCCATGTTCTTGGTGCTTGCTTTAATCTATATAATACCTTTTTCAATTTCAAGACCTTATTTTTATGGCCTTTGATTGTAAAGCCAATTGGTTGTTCAATAATGACCACTTCTTAAAGATCACCGTTTAGAAAAGTTGCTTTCCATCAAGTTGATAGATCTTCCACTTCATTTGAACTACAAAAGAGATCAGCAAATAAATAGTATCCATTTGAGTAATATATGAGTAATATATGCAAGTACTTCATCATAATCCACTCCATACTTTTTCTTATTAACCTTTAGTAATGAGCCTTACTTTATATTTCTTTACATCTCCATTTACATTCTTTTTTATCTTATAGACTGATTTGACTCCATTAGCTTCATGACCTCTAGGAAGAGTTGATAGTTCCTAAGTATTGTTTTTCTTTATTACCTTAATCTCCTCCTCCATTGCTTGTCTCCATTTTTTGTTCTTTACGACCTCTGTAAAATTTAAAGGCTCACTGTTCACAAGAAGATAAAATAAGTTATTCACATCAAAATCATTAATTTCTTCTATTTGTTCACATATATTATAAATACTCCTTATTTTTTGTACGTTATTACTTGAACTTTCTTCATGCATGGAAGAAGAAGAATGAACTATATTTAGAATAGGAGGTGGAGTTGTCTATTAAACATTTATTGTAGTTTCTTACTCCTCATCTTCAAAGTACGGGAAAAAGTCATAGGTGCTTTCTTCTTGTGTCTCCCAATTCCATATTACTTCTTCATCAAATTCAACATCTCTACTTACAACAATCACTCTAGTGCTTAAGTTATACAACTGATAGCTTTTGGAATTCTAGTAATAACCAATGAATACATATTTAACTCTGAAATGATCAAGTTTAGATCTTTCTTATTGCGACATATGGGTATATGTAATTCTTCCAAACACTTTTTCATTAATGAAAAAGTGGAAGACAATGTTTCTTTTGGAAATTCTTTAAAGATTCAAATTCATAGAAAAGGTATCATTTTAATTTCTTCAAGAGATAGAAGCCACAGCTTTATTACTAATGTCTATTATGTACCTAAATTGAAAAGTAATATTTTAAGTTTAGGGTAACTTCTTGAAAATGAATATGAAATTCACATGAAAGATTGTTATCTTTGACTTAAAGATCAACATGCTCAATTGATTGCTAAGGTATTTATTTCGAAGAATATAATAGTCATGTTGAATATCAAGACAATCAAAGAAACATGTTTAAATGTGGATATAAGAGATAAAGTATGGTGTTAACATATGAGATTTGAACACTTGAATTTTGGCACACTTAAAGCTTTAAGAGATAAATACATGGTGAAAGGAATGCCTTCCAAAAGAAACATTGTCTTCCACTTTTTCATTAAACTCCACAAATTTGCCTTTATTTCTACAGATATGATTGCTTGCACCATTATCCAAGAATTATATACTTTCATCTTTTCTTGCATCATTTTTTAGTGCTAGAAACAAAGAGGGTTCTTTGACTCCTTTCTTGTCATTAACAATATTGACTTATTTCTCATCATGGTTAAGTGCAGTGTAACATTCCCTAGAACAATGTCCAAATTTATGACAATTATGGCACTCAACATTAAATGTATCATGCCTCTCTCAATTTGTCTAGAATCGTGACCTCCTCTTCCTCTTCCTCTTCCTCTTTTTTTTTCCTTGGCCTTATATGTGTGATCATTTTTATAATCATTATTGTTGTTATTATAATTTCTTTTACTTCTTCCTCTTTGACCTCAACCATGACTATGTCCTTGACTACATCCTCATCTTCTTCCTCTTTGACTACTTTCTCCATTATCATCTTTTAACACAACCTTTGTTTTAAGTATTTGTTCTAAAAGTTCATCTTGTCTCCTTTTGATCTTGTCTTCAAAGGTTTATAAAGAGTCCTTTAGTTTTTCAAGTATCAAAGAGTTTAGATCTTTGGATTCCTTAATATCACAAACCATATAATCAAAGTTTAGGATCAAGAAACGAGAAATATTATATTCCATTTGAACATCTTCAACCTTATCTCCATACATCTTTATTTGATTTACAATTGTCTTTGCCCTTAAATAGTAGTCTAAGATGGATTCAGATTCCTTCACGTGAAAAGATCTAAAATCACCTTGTAATGATTATAGTCGAAAATTTTCACCCTATAAATTCCTTGAAAGGAACTTTGCAAAAATTTTGATGCTTCCTTTGTGGTGTTTGCATTGACTACCTTCTTAAACATTGAGTCATCTAAGCATTGATGGATTAGAGTGAATGCTTGTTGATCCTTTTTCTTTATCTTTGCTAAAGCATCCTTTTCATTTACAAATAAGTCGGCTTTATTTTAAGATTGTATAAAATCTTTCTCTATAATCTATCAAACATCTTATGAGCCAAACATGGATTTCATGTGAAGACGCCATATTTCATAATTTTCTTTTGTAAGGTGAGGAATTGAAATGAGTATACTCTACAATTGTTTACTATTTCTTAAGAACAAGGCTTTGATACCATTTTGTTAAGACGAGAAGAGTATTAGAGAAAAGAGAGTTATTTTGGAGAGAAATCGTATTTCACTCTAATGATTTTAGTTCAAGTACAAAAGAGTATTTGTAAGTGCAAAAATAACCTTTAAATTCTATGTACATGAATTCATTAATGAACCTAAATTAAATAAACTATACATGAACCATATTTAAACCAATACATAAACAAAATTAAACATCTAATAATGAACTTGAACATCTATATATCTAGACCTTAACAATTTAATCTAAACATAATCTTAAATGAATCTTCAATAATACCATCAAAGAGAGATGTTGAAGACGACGACCAAAAGCTCTTTCCATTAAAAAGGGAAGAATAATATAACATGAAAAAGTATAAACACTTAATATTGATAAGTAGTGCCCTAAGGAAAAATCGGGATAAAGGAATGTTTTTCTTAATGTCCATATTCCTATAGTTGCTAAACTCCATTGCCTTTATGAATAGTTAAGCTTCTAAGCTCTACTTTCATTTTAGACAAACTGTCTTTGTTTACTCTTTTTCCAACCTCTCTATTCGTCTTACTAGCACTATTACCCATCCTATTTATGTAGCTTCCTATCTCAAAACACAGGAACCATTAATGTAATTGATCTCATTTGCATTGGAGAGCCATATTGTTTCTCACCGTCCATTTCGCCAACAATTCTTTATTTTCTCTCACAAATTGCTCCATCTGTTCTTCACACCTTCCTTAAAGAGATCATTATATAAATAACATCTAGTCAGATTTTTACCATTTCAATTGTAACATACATGATATATCTGTACTTGCCATGCCTTGAACTACATTTCAGTGGCTAAGTTTTGTGGGCATCATTGGACTTTAGTCTATAAATGGAACAAACACCAATTTTCGTGCTTATTCTTCTCATCTCAAGCAACTTCTCTCCATATTTCAATTTCATGTTGACTCGGAACAATTAATCCCATCTTGAGATTTTTAATCTTATAAACTCCACCCCTTATAATAATTTTATAGCCTTTCTCTTGCAACTGTCCAATACCTAGAATATTTGTCTTCAAATCTAGGATATTAGAATTTTTTTTAGTAAAAGCACCTTTAGTTTAAATGGTTGCTTATCCTTTTCCTATAATTATAATTTTGGTATTATTATCCAATCTCATATCACCTCTATATGAGTTGTCTAATTCAGAAAACAATGATTTATCTCTATACATTGGATTGCTGCAGTCAGTGTCAACATACAACATGTGTTATTGGATTCCGACTTGGTGTTGTTCTTCATCAACAAAGATACTTCCTCTTTCTTTTCAATAAAATTTAATTTTTCTATTTTATCTCTTGACAATTTCATACATATAACTCTAATGAACCTAAAACATTTAATAAGACTCTAACTAATAGAACTGACTAAAACAGATATACGACTAAAACAGAAATACCACTATTAGTATACTACTAGCATAATAAACATAAGTTAATTATTTCTAACAAACACAATCATAGTTACAGTTTTAGGAAGCTCGAGCCCTTAGAATTGATGAAGAAGAATCAAATACTATTTTAGTTTCAGTACGCAATGTTTGTCGAATTTCTATCGTATAATCGTCATGTCTTCTCTTCATGTGCATAGAAGGATTAAGGAAAAATGTTTACTGTACGTCTCAATGTTTCAGAAATGGTTTAATTTTTCCCTTAACATTTTAAGAGGTACCACTTTACCCCATAACATTTGTAAAATGATTCAATTTGCCCCCTAAGAATTTAAGAAGCATTATTTTGCTCCATAAAGTTTGTATAATAGTATTAATTACTACTTAAACTTTTACTAAATTGACTTTTTGTTAATTAATTATTAAGTATGCACCCGTGGGATGCTGACATGTCAATGTGGAATTTAAAAATAATGTTTATGTGGATGTTCTTAAAAATAATTATTTTAGTGTTTGTTTATTTTGGATTTAGATTTGGCCATAATTATATATTTTTTAAAATCCACATCACTATTATATTTGGGGTCTCATATTTTCATGTCAGTATTCTACGTATATGTTATTAACAGTTGATTAATAAAAACATTAACTTAGTAAAGATTTAGGGGGTAAATTGAACCATTTTACAAACGTTAGGGGTAAAGTGATATCTCCTAAAATATTAGGGGACAAATTGAACTATTTCTGAAACATTAAGGAGTATAGTGAACTTTTTGCCAAGGATTAAAACATCTACTTTTATCAAATTAAATTTTTACATGCTTAGATGCAGGTTCTATGACAACTAAACAAATTTTAATTTTTGC
>JAOXYD010030997.1:0-14142 GCA_028565735.1 Pinacopodium congolense | reverse complement strand
CTCACTACATATTCCCATAAGCCTATGGTGACACATGAATTTGAATAATTCAAGGATGGGGGCACTTTACTGATATGGTAAGTGACAATAAATTAAGCTAAAACTTTAAGCTTGTAGACTCCAACTTGCTACATTCATATCATCTTAATGACAAGGTGGAGAGGATACTAAAGCCTAAGTTTGAAGGAATTATAAAAACACATGACTTTTCCAATCGTATGGTAACATAAATGCTCATTATCATCAGGAATTTCATTAGGCTTATGGAAATTTTCCCACGTCTTATCAAACTTAATGTATGGAATTATTGGGGTGAATATGTGTTTTAAATTCTCATCGAATTCCTTAAATATGGAACTTGATGATGAATTTCAGATGTGGAATCTTTCCTAGAACTAATTAAGCCATGCTCATATGATATTCTGAAGAAAGGTTTAGTTATTAGAGGGGACATGGATAAGGTTTCAATAGAATTCATGGACATATGGATGTGGCTTTTATAGTTTGAAGAAAATGATCATATATCTCTGTAGTTGCTGGAACTACAACTAATAAAGCTTCAAGCCTAACTCCATAAACTACTCTTATTATCCTTATTATTCTCTATAACTTAGAAAATTAAGAAAATATTTGAATTTACTTGTTAGGAAAAGACAAGTCTAATTGATCACTTTAATGTTGGAATCCTCATAAAGAGACAAGTTGGGTGTCAAAGACATGAGGTTTTTTTCTCTTTTTAAAAACTCTTTAAAAGTGGAAAAAATGAGTCATTATACTTACCAAGTCCCTTATATAGGAGGATAGATGATTATTGAGGGATGCTTTAATGTAAAACTTAGACAATCTAGAATCTTTTTTAAATTAAGTCAATGAACTTGACCTTAACTAAACCTATTAATTAGAATCGAAGCTGTAGAAAGATTAATGGCTATAATTTGCCTTGATAAAATCATATTGGAGTTCTTGAAAAGGGTTTTCTTAAAAGTTTTAAGCTATAGAAGTTAGCTAATTTAGATATAAAACTCACATGATCAAGTTTTTACCATTGTTATATGAGATTATTAGTGATACTAGGAGAATTGAGGATTATTACTCTAAGCATTTTTATTTTTTCATTCTGTTTTATTATATTCTAATTAAGTTTTTATTTGCACACTTGAATGTTTCTCTATTACCATAGGTAGTTGAACAATTGGTTAATGTACCAATATTAGTGTGAACAAGAAAGTTACTATTAATGGCTCATTTAGAGGGATTAGATAAATGTGTAACTAGTTTGATCTAGTAAACCGAAGTAGTTTTGTAAAAGAATGGAGATTAGACGGCTTACAACCACACCTATAACAATACCTATAATACAAGGTCGGCGTATCACCCTAACTTCTTATAAAATGATAAAGCATATACAATGCTACCTTGCTAGATTATTATCAGTGGAAATAGAAGGATTCGAAATTGAAATAACTAATGATTAAATTGATATTAACATTTAAAGTGTAAATCGAAGGCATTAAAGAAGTTCAAAGAAATCAAGAAACTTCTTTTTATAAGTTGGAGATTTAAATTGGTAGCTTGTATAGTTAGTTGCAAAATAATAACAAGATACTCTACCTAGTGATACTGAAATTAACCCAAGCGAGTATGTGTACAAAAAAATTTCAACAAGTGGTATAGAGTTATAAACTGAACTAAACAAAGGAGAGAAGCATAAAACTGTGGATCTAGATGAAGAGCCTACTTTTGAGAAGCCAATGAAAGAGTTTGAATTTTATATTCCCTATCTTATAGAGTCAATGGAAGAATATATGGATATCCAATTGGTTTCTGATTGCTAGCAAGAAAGTGCATATAAGATCCATTTCAACTGTTTATCAAGCAAAGGAAAGGAAGTGAAATAAGAAGTCTAATATTAGTTGAACCAACAATCTCCTTTAAGGACAATATTTTAGTGATAAGCTAGTACGAATATGAAAACATCGATAAGAGATATAAAGATAGAAAAGAGTGAAAATTCTAGAATATTAACGTCTAACTAAAAGACGTTAAAGAAGTTCTTGTTAGAAATTAACTTAACAAAATTTACCCTTTTTGTTTCATTTAGTTTTTAGTTTCTCTTTTGTTTTTAGATGCATTTATTTTATGTAGTTTTCCTTTTTGTTTGTTGTAATGGAGTTATCATATGGCATTATAGGGATAAAGGAACAAGTGTAACTGGTTATACATAACACGTTTCAACAGTTTAGAGTGTGAGAAATTATAAGTTAAATGGTAGACTACAATAATGTTATTGAGCTCCACATAAGATACTATTGTGGCTCCAAGAATGGCCGAGTTTGAATACAAGAATAACCATGGTCTATAACGAAGCCATTATACTTTATAAGTACTGTCACTGTAGATACTATAGAATAAGGAAAAAAATGGTTTTTAAAATAGTGCTATTACCTATTATAGAAGTGTTGTTTAGGTAATTTTCAAAGACCAAAAAACAATGGCGTGTTAAACTAACATTGTTTTAATCTCAAATCAATGTCGTTATGCTACTGTATGTAAAGTTTCCAAACATACATTTAAAAAATGTTATATTGACAAAGCATTTAAACCTTGACTCTAGTTTTCCAACCTTTTATCCTTCTTCTTTTTCTTTTTCTTCTTCTTTAAACCTTCTTCTACTGCCACCCAACCCACTACAAACCCTCATCTCTTAATGCCCTCTCTTCTTCTCTCTGCCACCTCTATTGCCTACTCCTCCCCTCTTAGCCGCCTTCTCCACCCTCTCCTCCTCTTATGCAAACCTCCTTGCCTAACCCATTTGTCTATCCCTTGCACTGCCCTCTTCTTCCCATCTTTCCTCCCATCCTTGTTATGTTGCTAGTCTTTCCTCAAGTCTCTTATTACATAGACCTTTCCCCTATTCTCTCCTCCGTTAGTCCCTCCCCTTTGTTACCTTTTTTTTTTCACTTACTTATTTAAATTTCAAGTATTTTTAGTGATTCAGCATTTATTATATTGAGTATACCAAAGCAATTTGTTTTTTTTTTCCAACTTTTGATCATTATAAGCTTACCACTAGTAGCATATTCTAGTGACAGTGAAGGTAATGCCTCCCTGTTTACTTTGTGAACAACATGGATTAGCTTGAGATTTACTAGAGAAATGATATAGTTGTGGAGTTAGCAGTGGCTCTGAGGTGGAGTCAAAGTTTGAGATCACTAGTGCTTTTTATACACTATAAGGGGACCCGATTATGAGATTAGATGGGCCATATTATGCGATTTGGAAGTTCTATGCTAATATTAAGGACAAGGCCAAAGATGACACTATTAAGATCTAGTTTTCATGCAAAGTATGCATAACCACATTATTTTTTAATATTTGTCAGACCTTTTAGACATTTTAGATGATGGACTAATTTTTTAGCATAAGAAGGATACTACCTTAATACTCAATCTAGTTATTTCAAATCTAGATTTTGATAGAGACAAGGCATGACGAAATCTTAATTTTCCCTAGGTTACATTAATGGGTTGTTCAATATCTCGGTTATGAACCCATGAGTGCATCATCGTGGCACTACTTAGAATCAATGTTTAACCTTAAGCCAATAGCCTGAACAAGGTGTAGTTTATTGATTCTTATATTTTATGTCGTATGTTTCATAATTTAGGCTTGTCAGGCATTTTGTTATCCATATTTACTATTTATCATATGGATAATAAATAGAAAAGTGAGTAACCTTTTGAGATTTTTTCAGTTGAGTGACAATCCTTTAAAATTTTTTAATTAAGTGACTAACTTTTAAAAAGTTAATCACTTAAGGTAAAAACTTCAACTCATGATGACGTGGCTAACAGACTTTGCCAAAGTCCCAGTTGAGTGACAAATCTTTAAAATTTTTTAATTAAATGATCAACATTTAAACAGTTGATCACTTAAGGTAAGAAATCAAGTTCATGTTAACGTGGCTAATAGACCTTGCCACGTGGATAGTGACGTGGTAGTATACAACCCCAACTTTTAAAAATTTTCAATTCAAGGAGCAATCTTTTAGAAATTTTCAATTAAGTGTCTAACTTTTAAAAATTTTCAATTTAATGACCAACCTTCTAAAATTTATTCAAATCAAGTTAAAATTAGTTTTATTCCTTATAAAAATATCAAGTGATTAATGCACTAATACTTTATTAGGAAGTATTGTATAACTACTTCAAAGTTTAGTTCACAGATATTTAATTATATATTATACTCTCTTTTAAAGAATATCCAAGTATTATAATTGATAAGTCTTTGACCTAAGGGAAATAATTCATAAATAAATATTTTAAATTAAATATATAATAACACAAAATGTCTTTTATAAATAAATTTAGATTTAAATATGTATTATTGATTTATAGTAAAAATAGATATAAAAAAGAACTTATTCCTTTAAAGATTGAAAAGTATTTTATTTAAATAGAATAATTTTCAATTATAAACCCAAAAAACGATACAAAAATTGGAAAAAAAAACACAAAAACCAATGCACAAATACAAAAACCACAGCCAACAACCTAGCTAAACATGCCCTAAATATATGCTCTACCTTTCACTCTCACTCTAAGTACAACTCTAAATCATTTCTTCTTTAAAAAGTCAAAATCTACATTTTGATACTTGCTATACTACCATCTTATCTTACAACAAAATTGTCATCTGTACTTGAAACAATCTCCTTATATTTTAAGTCTCCTATTTTTCTCCTTTAAACATAGGCTTTTTGAGAGATTTGGATCTAGACAGACATTATGAAAAACTTAACCTTGCATCCTTATCTGCACCACTACTCATTTTGACTTTTTAAGAGAATATGCTAGTAATAAAAAGTGAATTGGATTACCTCATACATTCCTCACCTGTTTACATTTAAGAAGATGTTCAATATCTTATATTTCTCTCAAGTATGACTTTTCTCAAAACCATACTTACTATTATTGCATTTTATTACTCAAATTTCTCCTTATATGCTCTTTAAGAAGAACTCTATCAACATGTCCTTCTAAAACAGAAGCAAGTAAAGATTAAACCAACAAGAATGATACTAGTCCACTCTTATAAAGTAATAGAGGTGACAATCTGTGTGAGAAAGCATCTTATATCTATCGAACATAAATCTAATATCTAAAATTACATGTTCAATGCTCATTTCACCATTCATTCTAGAACTGAATACTTATTCAAAATCAAGTATTCTCACATTTTAAAGATGAATTTTCATATAAAATTCGTTCAAGAAAATGATGAAGCTTAAAAAAAGAAAATGATGAATCTTAATATTTAATTAAACATATGTTGTATCAAATGCCCAACGACAAATAAATTAGCATCACTAATATAATCACATAGTACGGTCATTTCACTCTAAGTTAGTATGTCTTTATGACATAATTTTATATATGTTTGTGTTTTCAGTTTAGTTTCGACATTTGACCTTTGTACTACTGTCTTTTACTGTGTTCATTCATACATAACAAAGTGTATGTTAGATCACCAAATTTATCTCATCATGCAGTATCTATAGATATAACCTATTACTTAATTACTTATTTTTAGCAATGGCAATATGAAAATTTTACAACCTTACATACAAAACTATTTAAGCATCCTTTTGATATATATGTAACTTATAATAGCAATAATAAATCATTTCAATAAATCCACATATTTATCATTGGATCTTATAACATATACTTAGTGGTCTTTATAAATTATACTAAAATCATATGATAGAATTACTGTATGAAACATCATATGCCATTAAATTTGAGATTACTTTAGACCACAGATTGACGATAATAATCTAAACCTGTAATGTCCTTGGTCCTTGTAAATAAAACATATTGATTGTTCTTTATTTTATTCTTCATTTAAAAATGCATAGTCTTTTATATCCACTAGATATAAAGTAAATTTATCTAACAAAGTTATAACTAGTTAAAATAAATGTAAACCTCATAATAAATGAGAATGTCTCTCATATTTAATTTTATTTTGTATAAGTACTAAAGTTACATCAGTCTTTTAATTTACATTTAAGAACTCATTTATACTTTATGACAATAAGTCATTTAGGACAATTATCTAAGTCTTATACTTAAATAGAGCTTATTAACATTCATTCTTCTTTTATAATTCATGTGTTCATCCTTAGCAAAATAAGATAAAGCCTTTATTACGAGATTAAATCTATGAGTCTTTTATGGAATTACCAATGCTTTTTTCTCTTAAACATCAAAATGTTGTCTAGGGATTCATCCACTCTTAATATAGGTGCACAAGAATGATTTTGAGAGAAATAGAATATCTCTCCACTCTTATGCTGCTCCCTCTCGAATTAGATTGTGGTAAAAAACTCCCATTGAGTTGCAAATGTCTTGATCAAAAACTAATTTATGATCTTCTTAATTACTCTCACTCAAATTTATCTCATTCATTTGATCTCAATGTACTAGGTCATTTTGATTTAGTATCTCATATAGAGGTAGGTTTCGATCTATCTTCTCTTGCTTCAGAAAAAACATTCTATAAGAATGTGATGTCTTTTGATACAATTTTTGTAAAGCCTAGCCGATTTTTGTGTATAGGGCTTGGGCTTTGGGCTTGGACCCAACCCATTTTAATGACCTGAATCGGCCCTATTTTAAAAACGAAGAAACAGATGAACGGAAACAGAATTTGCAAAGGGCTTCGATGATCAGTCAGTTGGAATTCAATTTCAGTTTTGTTTTGAAGGGAATAATTATTGCAGAGTATAAAAAAATCTTAAAGCTTCTGGTTGTTTTGTAGCAGAAGAATAGAATTTTAATGCAGGGGGAGCACGGGGTAGAGAGCAATTTTTGGAAACTTTTTCACCTAAGCAATCTTCTGTATATGCGGTGAGTTAGCGTCATTTTCAATGGGTCTTAGCTCTGATTGTGAATTTAGAGGTGAAGGTGAGAGTTATTCATTTGTTTTGAATGCAAGAGCTGCAGATTTGACTCTAATCGTGAGTTGTCATATTCTGGGATTTTTTTCACCAAAATCTGCAAATCTGCTTCAACCATAGTCGCTTTTTATCCCTTCCTTTGACCAGTTTATGAGATTACTGGGTTTTGAAGTGGGTTTCGTCTAGTTGGTAGAGTTAAGGAGTGAAATTTCGCGAGGATGAGGGGCTTGAGAAAGGGTAAGCTTTGACGGAGAAGAGAGAAAGAGAGCTAGCTAGAGATGGGAGTGAGTTTGTTCACCTAAAGGAAAATAACGTGTTGCAAAAGAGAGGGTTTCGAGAGGAAGCAAAAACTGGAAAGGAGAAAATATAAGGAGATAGGGAGGAAAAGGGTCATCGGAGAAGGAGTGGTGCCGGAGAAGGAGGGGGTTCGACTGAGGAAGAAGATAGGTTGGGGAAGAAGATGGGTTTAGGGTTATTTTATGGTCTTTAATAAAATTTAAGGGTAATTTAGTAAGGGTATTTCTGAATTTTCAGGTTTAAGTTAGGGCAAGTTAGTAAAAGTACATTTAAGGGTTTCAGAAATGTTGCGAGGGCAGTTACGAGATTTGAGGATTTCAGGTTTATTTTTAGAATTCTAGAGAATTAGTGAGGGCAGAAGGGTAATCTATATTTATAGGTGGCATTTTGGTGATTCTAAGTGTTGGGAGGGCTTTTGGGCTTAGGATGTATTATGGGCCTAGAACATCAATTAGGTTTTTGAACCTTGGAGTTTATTTTGGACCAAATTACATCAATTGGGTTTTGAGACTTGATTGGTATTTTGGGCCTTTTATGTTAGCCCTTTAAGTCTAGTTGGGCCTAGGTGATTAGTTGGGTCAATTGGGCTCTTAAATTAATTTTAGACCTTTAATAGAGTAATTCTTTAGTATAATTGCGCATAATGGGCTTTTGATGTTATACAAATCCTATTGATAAGTAATAGAGCTTGGTACCTGAGAAAATTTGGACTTTAGAAGTTCAAGTAAAGACTTTTATTTTACTCTTATAATATTTAAGTGGTGTAAAATATTATATATTAAATATTACATAGATTAAATAAAATGTTGGAATTTCCTGTAATTATTTGATTTATGTCTATTTATTTATTTTAAGTGGTATGACTTAGTTTTTTTTAAGATATGAAATTTGATAGATTGAAGATTAAATGTGAATAAATCATAGTTTGATTAATTGAGTACGTATTCCTCGTTATTTATAAGATGAAAAGTTTTATTATAATTTTTTAATTAAGTGAGAATGCTTGAACTGTGTTAGTTGATTTGATTGAACGAAATTAGTCGATATTAGTTCTTTTATTAAAATGCTTCATCAACATGAACATGTCAAATTAATATACTTTAGACATGAGATAAATTTGAGTAGTGACTCAAATTGATTAAAGAGATAAATGTGAACTAGTTTTGACTATCAAAATGAGACTCATTTGAAAGAAAATTTCTTACGTACGTCAGGTATATTAAGTTATTCTAGGTTGATGTGTATTGTGATTTGAGCTTGATATAAAAATGAGATATTTATTATTCATACAAGCTAGGGATCTATATGTGGACAATGCCACAACATCCTAAGTCTCAGGATGTCATGCTCGAGGGTAGATATCATAATGTTATTGGGATACTCTGAGTTCTAGGGAGACCTTATGTCGCGGTTAGGCATCAGAGTGATGTGAAGGTATTAGATGTGATATCCTGTATTGGATATATATATATATATATATGTATATGTATGTATATATATGTACATGCAATATTTTATTTATTCACATAGAGATTGAGATTGTGTTATGATGAGATGAGTTAGCGGACCATTGGATATAATTTACTAGGTTAAGCAGGGTCCTAATGAAATTTAAATAACAAAATTTAGCTAAATTGATAAATGACATCATACCTCTTTCACGCCATGACTAATTGTATATTGTGTTGTTAATATATTACATATGATAATATTTATAAGTACATATTTAAAGATTATTATTTAAATATTTAGAAAGGTAAATATAGAATTTTTATTGAGTCGATAACTCACTTCTTGCCCTTATATGTTTTTTAGGAGGTTAATTGTGGTTATTCGAGGATCCCAAATTGTTTGAGTTCTTTTATTGAGAGTAAGTGGGCCAAAAGCGAGACAGTTTTATTATTCATTATAATATGTTAAAGACTTTTGGATATTGATATTTGGACCGGTTTATTTATTGTTTAGACGATTTAATTATTACTTTCTTTTTTATGGACTATATTTTTGTTTTTTTACTTTTTATATGGATTTATCAGGATTGTGATTGGATTTATATTATGCATTTTATTGTTAAATTCTTGAGAGCGTAACAATTTCAATTGTTAGTACCTGACTCAATTTTGAACAAATAACTTGTGGAATCACTGAACTATTTACAAATATACTCTTTTTCTCTTTGGGACCTATCTTCCCATACTAATAAAAAGGACTGAGCAGGTAACACTTTCCTTATAATTTAAATGTGATAAGTTCAGTCTTTTACTTACCATAACAAATATAATGTTTAATAACTAATTTGATAGGTACATGGGTAATTATATTAAGTCATCAATAACACATCACCCCAATAGGTGCTAGGACCACTTTGCTTATATCATCGGAGACTTTGCAATTTTTAGAAGAGTTTTAGTTCCCCTCTTTTCATTACCATCTACATGATACGTTTATGGAATAGTCAATTGTCTATTCCTTCAATTTTAATCACATGACCTTTTGAATTAATTAGGCAAGTACATTAAAGAGCACTTATTTTTAACTAGTTCTTGAAGTCATTATATGATTTATCTCACTGATTGTCATAGAGAAGTGTAAACTATTGGAAATAATGACTATATCAATTATAGTCATTCATAATGGTCATGGAGTAATTACTTTTATATAATAAATATCACATTTAGTATGCCATAGATATCATAAAGAGTTAATTACGATGAATTAATAGCTCTTTGTACCATACAAAATGGCTTATTATACAATGTTATTGGTTAGACTTTAGTTACTAATAGTAAATTCTATGTGATGCAACCCTTAAAAATAAGCACATGTGACTAACCGATTTTTTTCCAATATTACTAAATTTAACAAGCTATCATTTAGTATCATATTACAAGTGTTAGATGTGGAAAGGAAGTAACAACTATCCTTAATCATCATTTAATACTTGTAAATACATTTAACATAAAATCATGATTGTGATTGCTCTAAAAGCATTATCATTTTCCACTATAGAAAATTAATATATTCCAAGAGCCTTATCCTTTTCCTCCATAAAAAATTGTTATAGAATCTTAGACCATCCAAAGACATGACAACAAATAAGAACTTTCTTCTTTTGATATCACTTTTCCTTTTTCTCAGATTAATTAGCCTTAACAAAAATTAAGATTATATGAACTATGGAAGACTTTCTTTCCATATTTCAATTAGACTCACCATAAAGTTTCCATTTAGACTCATTATAGAGTTACCTCATTCTATTTTCATAGTCTTGCAAGTATGTCTTAATTATATAATTTTTATTATACAGTGTAGAAGCCTTAAGACATTTATGATCCACAACTCATAGGAACCTTGATTCTTGTAGCTTAAATATCATTTCATATACCACATAATCTAAAGGCAAATAGAGTGTAAAACTTTTACTTGTTTCATATCCAAAAAATATTATTAACATGTCTCATTTCACTAATATGTTTTGGATTTCTAAAATCCAATGTTCTTAAATTATCATCATTTAAGTTTTCCACCTTAAGTGAAAGGTATAAAAAAAATTTCGAATATAATAATCATTATTCTCAAACACATATTCTCCTTAATGATACACTAATTATGTCATTTTTATCGTTCGCAAGAATTTGATGCAACAATCTAAATAGAAACTTTAATTATTTTCACAATTACTTATGGAATCAAAATGTCATTAAGTTTTCAATCATCGTGTATATAATAATTTATTAGCAATTAATCATTCTATTTAGAAGTTAGTGATAACATATATCCATCTGACATAAATAGTGCACATATATAGAAACAAAAAAGGAATTGAAACATTAATGAATTTCAATAAACAAGTAATATTCATCAATTGACGGTTGTACTTTAAGCAAGTAACAATTTGAAATTCATAGTGCAATAGCAATACTCATCACATGCATTATGATGAAATTATCCTAACTATGTTTAATGGTAAAGCATAATGAAACGTACTCCTAAATACTTTATACCTTTTATGCTCTACTAAAACCATTTGTATTGCAAAGAAAGCTAAGTTTCGGTGATAAATATCCCACATTATTATCAACAATTCTCCTTTGGTAAGCAATAATGTCATATGCAATGTATAAATGTATCAAAATTGATCATTAAACCTTGTATAATCCAAAATTTTAAGTTTATTGATCATTACATAGATATTTGAGACATGTGTCCTTAGATCTTACTCTGGTTGCATAGAATAATCGTACAACTATTTCTGTAAGCTGGCAATGCACAATCTTTTTTTAGACATATGTTGTACTCTTGATCTGCTCATTTTCAAGGCGTTTTCCTAAAATCAACATAAGAGGTTACGCATCATAATGTTCAGATAAACATAATATATGAACAAGATAATTATGAAGCAACATATTACGTGAACGTATACTTTTCAATTAAACAACTTATTTGATTTTAATGACTTCTCTTACAAACACATCATTGTATATGAGGGTCATCAAATAAACAAATTATTTGATACAAGATACTATCAAATAAACTAAATTATTTGATAAGTAGAGTATATCCACAATCTTTTATGTAACATAGAAGTATAAAATAATTTATAAGCGTAATTTAAGGATAACGCAAGCTTGTTTTTAATAAGAAAACGTATTTCTAATTAGAAAGCTTATTTTTAATGTTATTCAATTATTAGTTTTCTTTAATTTAAAATTTTATAATTTTATTCTAATTAGAAAACTTATTTTTAATTTTCTTTTAATTAAGCAAACAAAATAACATACAATAAACTACATATATTAAACAACAAATTGGCTCTAATACCATTTGTTAGAAATATTATGAAGATAGTGGATTGGATTTAAAATACATGCATGATAAAAAATATAATCACTTAAATTATGTCTAAAACTCACATATTAAAGAATTTTTAGAGAAAACTTTCGCTTTTTATTTTGTAGAAAAAGGATTTTCAAGATGATTGCTATTATTATTTTAAAATTTTGTTTGAAATCTTTTATATTTAATTCAAACTATAACTACTCTTTAGGAGTTAATCTTGGAACATGACTATAAACTCACGTAAGTGCCATTGTCCAAACAGTAGATTTGTAGAAGAAGCGTCGCAATTTACTGAGACAGTCGATTATGTAGGTATCCAAAGTTCAATCAGATATTCTAAGCGATTCTCATATTGTTCGAAAAGGATGAAAACCTCTAGTCTGGCCATGAAAATCCCTCTAATCCATTGCCATGTATTTTGCAAAAGCTGGGGAGAGTCTAGTGATATTTTACTACATTATTGTCATCAAATAATGATTACAAGGGTACACTGCAAATTATAAAATTAAAGCCTGTGGAATAGAAGATACACAGAATAATAGGTACTCCTTTCTGCAATAGCCATTAAACAGATAAAAAGAACTAAAATAAAGCAATATTGTGGATTCCTGATAGATATGAAAAGAAGCGTTAAGATAAGACAAAAAAACACCAAGAAATTGGAAGAGACGGATAGGAAAAGAATAACTATATCCTCCTTTTGAAACTCAATTATTCAACACTGATGGAGATTGGTTGCATTTGGGATCCTATGGTATCACAAAGCCAATTTACAGTGAAACATCTATTTAGGCCGGTCGTAGCGTAGGAATCCAATCTCGAAGCACTACTAAGTACCACAACAAATAAAAGAACATGTGAAGTTTTGGATGTAAAGCAACTTATCTGAAGAACTGCCAAATTGTCGCTTTAGTGTTGGCAAAGAGTAGAAGTATTTTCTCGCATGTTTAGTTGAGTTATTGATTTTTTTTTGTTATGATTTTTGTGTTGTTGTATTGGTTTTCTTGTCTTTTTAAGTTTTTTACTGTTTTTTTTATTTTTGTACTGTATTATTATGTTATTTTTTCGATTTTTATGTTATTTTTTTCGATTTTTATGTTAAAAAAAGAAACAAAAACAAAAAATAAAAGTAGAACTAAACAAGCTCACTTGTTAGTATTGTTTAAACATCCAAATTAAACAATTCTAACTAGTTTGTTTTTTTATTTTTAATTTATAATTTACTAGTTAAACTATAATTACAAAAAAAATTATAATAATTATAATCTATGTGAGTATAATAGCAAGTAATATAAATGTGCTTATGACAAATTATGATAACTGTCTGAATCATAAGTATAATAATTAAAAATTTTGTTTTTCCTAAATTCATTTACAGATCTTCATTTCAGAAATTCTATAAGGATATTTTTTTATACCTTTTACAAGACTAACAAGTGGATAATCCTTATCAAGCTCAGGATAGAGATGCTGCAAGAATTTGGACATTGCAATGTAAGAAACCAACATTAGTAGTGCCATGAATATACCTTATCTCTCATTCTTCTTTGCTCTTCTTGAGGCTATTTGTTCTACTTTTCTTCACACCTTTTCTCTTTCTATGATATCATTATCATCGTCGTACCAGCATTTTTTAAGGGAATGTTTACTTGAGGTGTGAGTTGTAATTTTTTGTTATGGTTATTGTATTTTTGTATTGATTGTTGTGTTTTTTTTTTCAATTTCTATATTTTATTAGTGTATTTTCTTTTTCGATTTCTGTATTTAAAAAATAAAAAACAAAAACAAAAAATTAAAGTCTAACTAAATAAGGCTTAAGATTTAACTGTTTCTAATGAACCATTTTAAATAGTACCATTAACATATCTCCATGGATCTTTAACATTTCAACATAACTATATCTCCTAATATATATATAAATAATTTACAAATTACTGAAGATAAAATTATAAATAGAGCTTTTACTTAATTTACATGTGATTTGAGAGTTTTAATTTTATATGCTGGTCTATACCTATTTTGAGACGTGATATTAAAGAGTC
>JAOXYD010030976.1:0-14142 GCA_028565735.1 Pinacopodium congolense | reverse complement strand
ATTTATAAATTTTTTTTGTAAATTTTATAAAATTTACAAATTAATTTATAATTTAAAATAATTATCCGAAACGGTACCGGTAATAACCGGTACCGCTACAGTACTATTTTCGGGACCAATCTGATACCGGTACCGGTACGGTATTTAAAACACTGATATTATCCCTATTTCGTTTTATAAGAGATACATTAAGGGCAGACTTCTAGGCCTCTTCTCTCTTTCTAATTTTTAGTAATGAACTAGCGAATTTTTCATGTCTTTTTTTAAGATGCTTGTTCACTTGCTAAGAAATTCATCAATAGAATCCCTAGCTTTTTTTTTTTTGAGAATTTTTGGTACTGTTACAAATCAAAGAAAGTTTTGTTTTTGTCGATAGAATTAAAGAATGTTATAATTTTCCAAATTCACCTAAAAAACAACAATATCACGTCGTGTCATTGTTAGTGAAATACGATGGTTGCCTTACTTATTATATATATATATATGTGTGTGTGTGTGTGGAAATTATCTTGTTTTATGATTTTGATCATGTTGATCTGTTATTCTTATTTTATGATAATTCAATCAATAAAGTGAAGCATCACTATAATTTTTTACAAAAAAGAAAGAAATGGATTGTCATATAGTTTGCAACAAAATTCAAGAAAGCGCCATTAAATTAATATTGTTCCTCCTGTACATCAAACTACCGATTTATTTTAGGACTCAACTACATGTCCCAAATTTCACAACCCTATCAAGCCCGTGGATAGATTGCAAAATCTCGTTTAACACATACTGTTGGCGGGTCCAAAGGTTGTTATGATAAATTAACTTAAAATGATGAGGTAGGCTGATGATTTTTCTTCGGTTTGATCGGTGCTTTTGTGACTATCGAACTCAGATGGTCTTCCCTTATCTTACCTAACGTCATCCAAGCAATTTATTTCTGATTATTCAATACGCTCCTAAGGGCACCAATAAAACCTATTGATCAAGGAGCAATTGGTTATCTCTCTGCAACTAACTAGCTTCTACCTATTCTTTGGACTTACGAGTTTGTCTCTGTGACAATGAAAATTGCTCTGCAACTAATTAGCTTTTAAGTTGAGGCAAAGGTGAGATTTGGCAGCAAAGGTGAGTGTGATTTTCAACGACGTAACTCACTTTAAAACATTGGATTGAGTTTTGTGTCTTTTAACTTCCTCATATCCCACTTTCTGTCTTACTCTCATATATTTTTAGATGTGTAAGAAAAAACCTGTACTCAAGGCTCTCTCATCATTTTTCTTTCTTGCATGTTGTCAACAGGCTGGCGCCCTTAAAATTTCAGTTTTAGTTTCATTTTTGAAACACGTTAGGTGATGATGGAAAGTTTTTTTTTTCCAATCAAATTCAAATTGACAGTGGAAAACATGGCCTTTTCTTCTATTGCATAAATGAAGAGAAAAGCAATATATGGTCACCCTCGTGATTAGATTCAAAGAAGGTAGAGCATTTCAAGAGCAATAATAAAAGCGAGATTGGTGGTGTTTCCCGTAAGAGAAAGGAATTGGTGGTTCGGTAGGTCCGTGTTCCACTTGAGGGATAACCTCAACTCGGACTACCATCACTCCTTCCACTATCACTGAGTTTTGGAATTGCTTCTCTCTCTCAAAGTCCAATACCCAAAATGCCGAACTTGTTATCGACTTTGTGTCTAATAAGGTCACCCGGTTACTTACTTTATGTTTTCATTCATTATGAAATGAGTCGTTTCCATTTTGATATGTGAGTATGTTTATGTGTCTAATTTTATAGATAGATGAATTGAGTATGGATGGGTGTATGAAAGGTGTGAGAGGGCACCTTGAAAAGTAAGATTCGGATTAATAAACAAATATTGGCACAGGGTTGGCAATGGGTTGAATCAACCGGCTTGAACCCTAATTCAAGCTCTGTCAAATATAATTTAATTCGTTGATGTTGAATCAATTCAATTACTTGTGATTGGCCGTATTCACAAAATGTTTTAAGTTCCAACTTGAAATCGATCGAATCTAAATATCAAAATTCGAGGCTAACTCGATCAAATTGAAATTGGTCAACTAATTTCATGCAAGACTTGAGAAAATTTGTTATGTTTTGTCAATATATCATGACCACTCAAATATTAAGAATGTCAAAGTGATTTGACTAAACCTATCCATGCATGATTAAGATGTATAATTTAATCATTTTGTCATCCAATGTTCTAATTAGACTTCGAGTATGAAAATAATGTTACTCTAAATAATCCAATCATGTTCATTTTTACAAATTAGTGAATGATTTATAATTGATATTTGAAAACAACTTTTCCAAATTTCAATTTACTCTGATTAGAGATTCCTAAAATCATTACTAATCAAGAATATTAGAGCATTCTCTTAATTACTTTAAGGTGACAAATTCTTTATTGATTTATTCAACTATCTCCATATAGTTCTACTATACTTAATAACTACCGAATTGAATTCCAAAGAATAGATTATATGTATCATCAAAATATAATAATTCCTACATAAGATAACTTTGGTAATCTCAAGTCTAAGGATCAATTATACAACCATTATAATAAGATAATCCACATACATACAAGTAATGTTCCATTCGGGATTCTCAAAATCAGGTCAGTTCAGTGAACTTATTTTCTAATAAACACATACATGTTTGTTTAAGTGTCTCTACACTTTAATCTATGAGATCAATTATTTTCTTCATAAGAAAGAAACAAAACATGTGCTAGTCTTACTGTTTTATCAATATCCCATCTTGATGAAACTAGAACTAGGAACATTTTAGGAATATTATAAAATTGTAATTCGAATCTCATAATTATAATCACATTATAATTTTCTAATTGCACAATAATTATTCCAGGGATTTTATCTTTATGATTAATAATCAAAATAAATAACAAATACATAAAGATAAAGAATGCCTTTTATTAAATTAAAATAATGTCATATAAAAAGAAATTACAACCAACAAATTGGCTGTAAGGGCATAAATCAACAGCTGGGACTTCACCGCCTTTCCTCAGATAGATAAAGCAAGGTGCTAAGCTCCTGGTCACCTGACCACACGTGATAGCCTACGTAGACGTCAATGGAGTTGCCGCCATGCACACGAGAACCGTGAAGACCAACTTGAGAGGAGCCATTGATCATTACTATGAAACTAAGAAAAGAGCATGTTTAGCCTTTGAGAGGTGGAAACAAGAAGCTTTAGATGCATGTGAGTAGTAGCGTTGGATTGGTGTTGCTTATATAGAAGAAGTGAGAGGTATGGAATGGAGAAAGATGGGTGGTGAGTTGGCTGTTAGGAGTTATAAGGGCTCCTTTAAGTCAATCTACATTGAACAAGGGTTGAAAGAAATTAGGGAAAGTAGGAGTCGGGACTTAATTATAAGCAAATTTTTTAATTTCGTACTGATACTGACTAAAAAATAGTACGAAATTATAAAATATCATACTAGATTTAAATACCGATCAGTACATGAAATACTGACCAATACTGGTTGATATGAATTATACCGGTCAGTACTGAGACTAAAATTAAAAGATTTTAAAGAAATTTAGAATTTTTTTATATTTTGACTTTTTAAATTTAAAGTTAAGTTAAAAACTATATAATATAACATATTTATAGATTATTTTGTAAATTTTATAAAATTTAAAGATTGATTTATAATTTTAAAAAATTATTTGAAACGATACAATACTATTTAAAACTAAATCTGATATCGGTACTGGTACGATATTCAAAATATTGATTATAAATGCATATGTTATGTTGGTACAAAATTTAAAGGTTTAACTACCATTCGATTGTTATAGATATGATAATCGGTATAAAGATAGCTAGCCTATTAAAATAATGTTTAGGACAAATTTAATTTTTAAGAGTTAATCCACTAGTTTTAGTCACAATTAAACCGAATGATTTTATTATTTAATTTTACTATTTAACTTGTCAATTTTAACATTTAACTAATACGTTCATTGTTGCACCAAAATAGTTCTAATAAATAAATATCTAGCTCTATAACTAGACTATTTATTGAAAAATTCTCAATTAATTCAATTGAATCAATCTATTTGATTCAATTTTATAATCACTGTAGACTGCTCTATTTGCTCCTATCCTTTCAAAGGTTCTCTAGCTTATAATGGCGAAAAAGTTTTAAAAGAGTTATTTTGTTAGAAATCTTTATAAGTATTATGGATAATATTATTTAAATTATTTATTAATGTGCAAGAGTATTTTATATAATATTAATTAGAATATCAGCAAAACAATGATGCACTAAATTATAGATATTAGATATAATGGCCTTGGATATTAATAAGACAGTAACTTCCTTTGAAATTTGAGGTTTAAGTATGTATACCCGGGTTTTGAATATTGGATAAAGGTTATATGGTTATTATTTTAATATTTTATAATTATTATTATAGTTAATATTAAATAAATTATCTATGTATTATTAATTATATTTTGGTATGTAAAAAAAGATTACATAAGTTATCAAAATAATGGTTCCTCAAAATTTTTTAGAATAATATTATAATTTCTTTGGTGAACATTAAATAGTTGCATCTATCAAACCTATCTTAAAAACAATAACTGATACGATTATATATATTGAATAGTAAACATACAAAAATAGTGGTTTTCTCTTCCTATTTCAATCTGATTCAGAATAGAAAACGAGCGTGATTGATTTATAGCCACATACCTATAGCTCTAGTGCTATTGGCTCCTTAGTGGACACAGTTAGGCAGCGACTACCCATTAGTACAAATTGATTTAAAACCACCCTGGTAAATTTATATTAGTTTGCGGTTTTGATGCATTTTCATATTAATTTGATGACAATTTAAGGTATATTGCTTCTAATTTGATATTAAAGTGTTTAATTATTATTTGAATTGATCTATATTGCAATTGAAAGTTTAAAAATGAAGTAAATCAAAAAAATTCTGTAGAAAGGTTTGAAATTTAGAGTAAAACGAGGTAGTTATCAACCTGTCGTTTAACTATCAAGAACCAGTGCGTTGCTTAATTTGAAGACTTAAACATGGGGTAAAATGACATCATTTAACTCACTCTCAAGTGTCATTTAAGTACTTATCAAACTTTTTCTAACTGGAACTCTATCTTTCTTTGGTTGCAACTTGTGCAACTTACTTCTAACTTATAGCTAACATATATATTGAAGTTTTGAAGCCAAATTTAACAAGAAATACATAGAGAAACACGTTTTAAAAGAAAAGTTTTAGATTCTCTATAAGTTTATGGCTTTTTTCTTGTGTTCTTCACATTTTTTAATTTTATTTGAAATTTTATCTTGTTTATGAGGATTATAAAAGCTTAATCACATATCTCAAAGTTGTAGATGTGTTTGTAGTTTTTTTTGGTGCATTTTAAACCTATATTTCTATTGAAATCCACTCTTTTTTCTTGTATGTTCAAGAATATGATAACTATGTGTTCTTTCTTGATTCAAATGGGTGGATGGGTTAATTTTTTATTGAAGAATAGTTAGTAGATGATCTGTATGCATACTTGTGCGTGATTAAGGGCTGTCATTTACTTATTTTAAGAGCTTAAAACCTGTCTTGAATGAATCATTCAAGATAAAAATAAAAAAAATAGTTAAATAGATGATCAATCACTTAATTTATTGGAAAAGTCAGTAAATAACTTAATTTTAATTAATACATAACCATGACTATTGATTGATAGGTCTTGAGGATGTTAACATGAAAATATGAAGTTTTAAATTAAGCTTCTTACACATTAAGCCTACCTCTTAAATGAGAATCATAATAATAAATGATAGTTCTAATTAATGGCTTCTCTTATCCAAGGGTATCAACAAACTAGTGAGTTAGTTTCGACTTAATCTGTCGTGACTAGAACAACCATATGATCGGCAGTATTGGCCATTCATATCTCTTGTCGACAAAATTACATTTATGCCCCTTTATACATAATCATCATATTTTTATTCAAGAGAAATTAAAAATGCAATTTCACCAATAAGATGGTATGAATAACCAAATCTTGCCAACTGGGTAATTTTTCCTATCTATATAAATATCACATAAACTAAGGGCCCCCTCAACCCCTTAGAAGAGGGGCTCTTTTGTCCGTTCACATCTCTTTGAAAGGTGTGAGTGGACAAAAATAACTCCATGGAGGTTATGGGGCTCCCGATTTGGGGCCCAAAAGCTTTATATAACATAACTTGCAAGCTTCCTTCTTTTGGACTCTATTGAAGCAGATTCGGATGCACCTACCTAATCTACTTCTCTGTAACTAAATGGAGTTTTGATTAATTGATATGCACACAACATTATCCCACATTAGAGATGGCAAAAGTCTAGAGCTTGAACCCGCCCGACCGATTTGAAATTAAAACTATTTAAAACTAATTTAAAGTACGGATTTAGGTCAATTTTGAAAGAAGAAAATTGGTTTGAATTAGACTCCAAGTACAAGAATGTTCGACCCAAAGGCCAGTCCAAAATTGGTATGGTCCCAGTTCGAAATATCTCTATATATAATCAAACTTTAATTATCTTGTATTCATATTTTCTCTGGACTAATTTAAACCTATTTAGACTAGGAATTAATCCAAGAAACGTGCCTGACCTTTTCAACAATGCGAGAATCCGAAATTTGAACAAGTTCAAATTCCAACTTATCTATTTCTGATCAAACAGACTTTGAGTTCAAGACTGCCAGTTTTTTTTGACTTAAGGTCCTAACCGGCTCATTATCATCCCTAATTCAAATAATTAACATAAAAATCTGAACCACTGACTAATTGAGGTGGTGATCAATCCATAGTTGAATTATTGTCCGAATTACTGCTGGAAAAAGGTTTATGGAACAAATATAATAGGCTGATAGCAAGACAAGATTGGAATGGTTGTTTGCAATGAGTAGGTTAATGACCAATAATGGGACTAATTAAGCTTCTTCTCCAATTTTCAATCTTAGACACCGCAATGATACACATATATAAGTGAAAATGACCAATAATGGGACTAATTAAGCTTGTTCTCCAATTTTCAATCCTTAGACACCGCAATCATACTCATATATGAGTGAAAATGACCAAAAATGGGACTAATTAAGTTTCTTCTCTAATTTTCAGTCTTTCCACATCCGGTGAGGAAATGTCAAGTAGACAACCAATCATAAACATATATAAGTGAAAATGAGGGTTGTGAGCAATCAAGTAGACACCACATTCATACACATTTTCATTGCCCAAATTAGTGAAAATTGTTAGAATTAAGATTGTATATAAGGTGTATACACATTAATAAATACGTACAGACGACATGTAGACGTACATGTATTGAAGTTAATAATTATATACATATCACTAATATAAAATTTATGGACTAGATTGAATTAATCAAATTTTATTTAAGGATCCATTTATCTAATATAAAGTATGGGGACTGATATAAAATATTTAGTGGCCTTATTTAGTGATTATTATTATTTATTACTTATTATCATATAATAAAATAATTAATATATTTTTATATTTTTAAAATTATTTTTTGATTTGTAAAAGAAAATTTATATATTTTTCTTATGGCATTTACTTAGGTCCATTACAAAATCAAATGAATCGACATGCATGCTTGCTTATTAATTAGTAATGACATTGATATAGCTATTTAAAGCAAGTAAAAATTAACGTCAAGAAAACAATTAGAAGACAAACTTGTATGAATTTAGGTTCGTTTTGTTTTTTGTTTTTTGTTTTTTGTTTCTAATTTTTAATTTTATTTTTAAATACAGAAATTAATGTAGATTATTTTGTTGATTTTTGTATATTTTATTACTTTTTATATTTTTATTAATTTATATATTTTTTACTAATTTTTATATGTTATTTTAATCAATTTTTATATTTTAAAAAATAGAAACCGAAACTATAACCATAAACAAAAACCAAACATCCCCTTTTCATATGATAAAAAAGACTACATACATACCCAAAGATAGCTTCTATGTAAAAAGACCAGAAAATCCAAGACACGAGCCATAAATCAGGGATAAGACAAGAGTGCATTCTCATCTTTATTTATTACTATACGATGTTCTCATTCTCCTGGGTATGTACTAATAAGCCTTTTTTTTTTTTTTTCCTCTTATCCACTTCATTTCACGCTGCAAAAAACAGACAGGTTAATTAGTTAATAACCGTTATTTCTACATAAAAATATCTTATATATATGTGTGTGTGTGTGTGTGTGTAAAGCAGCTCTTTATACGTACCTCTTGCAGTCAACTGAGGTGCTGATGGGGTATCCGACATTAACGTCGCATGCCTTGGGAAGAGCAGCTGCGAAGCCGGACTTGATGCCGGAGATATTGTTGGCTGCGTCTTTTAAGCACTGGCAAGCCGTTTGACGGTCGGCGGTGGACTTGGCGGCGTCGTTAATGGCTCTAACGCCGTCGCAGCAGCCAGCTGGGACTGGACCGCCTGACTTTAGATAGTAAATGCAAGGTGCTAAGCTGCCAGACACCTGACCGCACGTGATTGCATGCGTAGTCATCAATGGAGCTGCAAAAAGCATGCACACCAGGACCATGCAGACCAAATTGAGAGAAGCCATTGTTCGTTGTTGTGAAGCTAAGAAACGACCGCGTTTAGCGTTTGAGAGAATAAGGTTTAGATGTGTGCTGAGGACTAGGGTTTGGGTTGGTGGTGTTTATATAGAAGGAGTGAGACGTGTGGAATGGAGAAGAATGAGTGATTGGTCGGTTTAATGGGCACCTTAAGTCAAATACGACATTGAATGAGGGTTGACAGAAACTAGGGAATGGAGACGACGAGGCTTTGGCCAATTGCTTAAGCCATGTTTGTTATTTTTTTAAAAGATAAAAATTAATAAAATTAATATAAAAATTAAAAAAAAATATATTAATACAATATATAAACTAAAAAATAGTTCAAAAATATAAAAAAATTAATATATATACAAAAAAATAAAAAATAAAAATAGAAATAAGAAGTGACATTAAATGTGCTCTTAATTTTTTATTTTTTATTTTTATTTTTGTATTTTTATGTATTTTGAAATATTTTTATTGATTTTTATATTGTATTATGTATTTTTTATTTTTAATATTTTTTAATTATTATATTTCGAAAAAAAGAAAAAAAAACTAAACAACCCTTTAATTATAAGTGTTGAGCATCTTATGTTGGTATACAGTGTGTCATTTATCATAGAAGGATAAAAAAAATTGAATGCAGTCTCAGCTTTTTTATTAATGAAGTTTTGTGGCAGATAACCACCACTTTTCTAACTATCGCCATTCTTTTTAATAAAAAAATAAAAGTAGAGTATAAAAATTATCACTAATTTTTTATTTTTATTTAAAAAATAAAAATTTATTTAATTAAAATTTACTGTAAAAATTGAAAAAATATAAGAAAATAATATATTTTTATTTGATTATACTATTATATTCTTCTTATTTAGTAAATTTGTTTTCAAAAAATACATGTTTGTTGTTTCTATTTTTATGTTTTTTATTTTTGTAAATAAAAAGCAAAATAAAATACGAATAAACAAGTTTTCTTCCTTAATTTTTATATTTTAAAAAATTAAAACAGAAAACCAAAATTATAAATGTAAAGCTTAAATTTAAAAAACCCCCAAACCCAATCCATTTAACTCATCAAATAAGACCAAACCAATTAAACTTGATCCAACCCGTCTAAATTAACAAAATCAAATAGGTTTAATTTGTTAACTTTTTTTTCTTCTTCCATCTTAACTTATGGTTGCTACACCCTATTTGGTCTTCTTCTTTTTTGTTTAACTTTCTTCAAGTTTCCTTCATAAATCTTCTGATTTTGTGTTGTTCTTCTTATGGTAAGTGTATTTTGGCTTTGAATTTTAACAAAAAGGGGAAGTTGTTGATTTTGGTAAGAAGAAGAAGAAGAAGTTGAATGAAAAAAAAAAAAACAAAGGAGAAAGAAAGGAGAAAAGAGGGGCGGGTTAGTTGGAGAAGAAGAAAGAATGAGAAGAAAAAAAAGGGTGGAAGAGGGGAGATGATGGTAGAGTGTGTTGTGCGTGAGAGTGAGCAGAAGAGAAAAAAAATAAATGTATGGCAGTTCTATAAATTTAGAGAAGTTTAGGTGAATTAATAATTTAGAAAAGTTGAAATTTAGGCTTTGTTTAATTAAGTTTTCGTTTTTTTATTTTCATTTCTTATTTTTCTAAACACAGAAACTTAAAAAAAATAGTATATAAACTCCAAAAAATAACATACTAATATAGTATAAAAATAAAAAATGTAAAAAAACTAATATAAAAATACAAAAATCACAATTAAAAATTACAACCAACAATCCAGCTAAACATGTCCTTAATTTGTGATTTTAAAAAGTTTAAGATTTATTTTATAATTTTAGAAAAATTTAGGATAGTCTAGTGAATTGAAAAAATTTTAAAACTTATTATTTATTTATGGCCATGACTATGGGCCCTACGTGGAAGCCCCCACATACCCCCTTCTTACATGAGGGGACATTTTTGTAATTTTCTCACCATTAAATTAGAAAATTACAAAAATGTCCCCTTAAGTGAGAGGGGGCACATAAAGACTCCCATATGAGACCCTCTAAATTTTCTATTTATTTATTTATTTTTATTTAATCTAATTGAAATTTTCAATAAATAGGTGTTGGAACTTGGAAGCAAATTAAAAGGAGACGAGAAAGGGACAAAATAGAAACTTGGAGTTTTGGAAATTTAAGTAAAGATTAATTTAGAATGTACCTTATTTTGTGTATTATATGAAAATGTGATGTTATGATTTTTGTATAAATTTAAAATGTCTTATTTGCAAGTTTTACATAAATAGTGAATAATGTAAATTTGTGGGAAGGATAGATTCAAATAGATTCTATTAGATGGAAATTTTGCTTATAAATAAGTATTATGATTTGTGTAAAATTTTGAAAATGGAATATTTATATTTTTATATGTATTTTGTAAAAATTGTAAAAAAGGTGATTTATCCAAGTTATATGATTTGAAAGTATTGCATTATGCGATGTGATTTGCGAATAATTAGAATTTTTTTTAGTTATGAAAAAAATGAATATTATGGAAATTGTGCTTGTATGGAAAATAGGAACATGATATCGTGATGAATTTTGCTAATTCAACAGAAAGATTCATTAAATAAGATGGCTAGATTATATGTAGATTAGATAGTGAGGTTATATAGGATACCAATGTCTATAGTTTCAAATTGAGACTTGCGGTTTACATCTCGATTTTAGACTAGTTTACAGATGACATGGGATACTAAATTGAATTTGATTACAACTTTTCACCCTCAAACAGATGATCAGTCTGAGATCACTATTCAGTCCTTGAAAGATATGATGAGGGCATGTATATTAAATTTTGGAGATTGAGATTTGCATTTACCTTTGATGAAATTTGTCTATAATAATAACTATCATTCTAGTATTGGAATGACACTTTTTGAGGCATTATATGAAAGATAATGTAGAGATATAGTGTGTTGAGATGTTGAGGGTGATTGGATTTTAGAGGTGCCATAACTGATTTAAGAGACTGTAGAAAAGATTAAAGTGGTAAAGTAATATTGAAAGCTGCACAGAATAGGTAGAAAAGTTATGCAAATCAACATAAAAGGGAGATGGAATATAAAGGAGGTAATAAAGTGTCACCTTAGAGAGGTATATTGTGGTTTGAAAGAAAAAGAAAGTTGAGTCCAAGGTGTATTGGGCCTTACGAGATTGTTCAGCATGTTGGCCCACTAATTTATTGATAAGATTGAAATATATTGAATTTTCATGTACTTTTTAATATCATTTCAATCATATTTTTGTATTTAAATGCTTAATTTATATTCTCTTGAAATTTTCATGTAGATGTGATAATAGAATACAAATACAAACTAAAAGCATGAGTTTGGAAGACAAAGGGGCAAAAACAATTAAAAAGGATGAGGCTTTTAAGAGAGAAGACCAAGGGGAGCTTTTAATTGAGAAGGTCACATGTCTTAAAAAGAGTAAGACAAAAAAATCTTTAAAAAGCTAAAAGAATTCCAAGTAAAACGATATAACATCAAGGCTTGGAAGGAGAGCTTTTCTCCTTAGCTTGAAACGGCAGCATAAAACCTTCTAAAAGGAGCAAAACGACAACAAAGATGAAGGCTTTCATAAACAAGGAGTGCAGCATTTTCAAAGCATAAAATTACAACAGCTCATGCACTTTAGAAGCTTTCTTTACACAGCTCAAAACGACTTGGAGAGCAGCCTTCCTTGACAAAAAATGACAACAAAACATGAAGTCTTCCATACATAATACGATAGTAGCTTTGGCATTTCTTGGATCAATAATTAAAGGAACATAAAATGACTTGGACAAGGGATGGTCTTACTTTGAAACACACGCAGCCCTAGACAAAAGAAGAATCCAAAAGCTCAAAAGAAGAGCCATATAAAGTGTCGATTGCAATTTTATAAAGGGAAGAGAGCCGAATGGAATAAGGGAACTCTTGCTCTCCATAGTTAAAGAAGTCGGCTGCAAGGTTGGAGAACTGTAAAACACGTGATGAAGGAGCCAATGAGAAGCTCTCCTAGTAATAAGCACTGTCGTTTTCCGTAATAAATTGTACAATATTATCAGGTCCAACTTCATTCACAATCTCATCAAAAATCCCAAACAAGGTATCACTATCCCTTACAAGGTCAGACACATCAATTGATTTTAAAAACATCGTCCCTTTAGTAGAATGCACTAAAAAGTTTATAATGGGTTCTTGTCTTGTATTTGTCCAACCATCTGTCACGATTGAGCATCGATTAGAAACCCAATGCATTCTTATTTCACTTAAATAATTCTTCATCTCAGTAACTGTACAACTAAAAAGTTTACCTCTCAAGTCATATAAATTAGGAATTTTGTATCCTACACCATGAGATGAAATAGCATCCACCATATGTTAAAAATAATAAGATTATACTGCGTTAAATGATAATACTACATCATACCACCGCCTTGCTACTGTCATATCCACATTATGAGTTATTTCTTTATATTGCAGTGCATTGCGAATTGAAAGTTGGGCTATAGGAATTGTTCTTAGAGCGAAATAATTAAACCATTGTCTCCTCCTTTTCCTCACATCAGACGAACTTCCAACAATTTTTTCTTGTTGGGTAGGAATACCAGTTTCGACATTATCAATCTCATCCTGCTCACTATAAAAAGAAATCTCACTTCCAATCTCATAATTCAATCTTTGCTTTCTATTTCATTAAGTCAGATGTTCTTAAAGCATTGCCTTCATCTGCCATTTTATGTCATGGCTAACTTTTTTACACAGTCTACATCACCTTTAACTCCGGATAAATGTCTTTTTAATTTTGTAATTCCCCCACCTTTCAAATGTTTGTCACAAAACATACATATGGTATGATTCCTCATACCAGGAACTGCTCTTGCATAAGCCTAGGTTGAATCATCAAATCAACCATGGGAAACTGAAGTCTCATGAGTACTTGAACTTCTCTCCATTTACCTATAAGAATAAATGAAATAACCTATTAACATAACTTCCTTTTCTTAACTATTATGCAAAAAGCTAATAATTTGATTTAAATATTAGAATAATTAAAGAAGTG
The DNA here is from genome assembly GCA_028565735.1 of Pinacopodium congolense. Lineage (NCBI taxonomy): Eukaryota > Viridiplantae > Streptophyta > Magnoliopsida > Malpighiales > Erythroxylaceae > Pinacopodium > Pinacopodium congolense. Next base: position 422 of record JAOXYD010030976.1, on the reverse strand, counting down.
AAGTAAAGAATTCAAAGAAACAAAGATTTAGTTCCAACAAATAACCGTGGCTCTTGAGTATCATTATCAATTAGAGTAAACAAAAAGCAAATAAAAGTGGAAGCTTTTCTTTGCCTTCTGGATCATTCTTCATCTTTACCTCTCCTCAAAGGTCTCATGGGAAGGTAGAACAAGACTCCAACCATTGTAGTCCTTTGGTATGTTCTTCTTACTTCCATTTTCTCACTCGTTTGGGTTCAAATTGATCCTTTCTTGCCTAAACAAACTGGCCCAATGCTTAAACAACGTGGTGTGGAGTGCGAATTGAAACAGTATATTTGGTTTTACTGGTTTTATCACTTCTCTAAAAAGGTTTGTAAGTTTTCTTTGGGGACTATTAATTAGAAAGATTTTGTTAGTCTGTGGAGGTCTATCACTAAAAA
>JAOXYD010030965.1:0-14143 GCA_028565735.1 Pinacopodium congolense | reverse complement strand
AAAGGTTGAAGTGAACTAGGTCAGATCTGGGTTATGGGATCGGGTCGGGTCAAATCAACTAACGACATCAACCTTTTCAATTTATCTGGTTAACTTTTAAAATGTTAATCACTCAATTGAAAATTTTAAAAATTTGATCACTTAATTGGAAAAAATGTGAAAAGCTTGACCACCTAATTGACTGTTATCCCTTTTTTTTCTACCTCTTTAGGCTCTATGTTTACCTCCCAGCGATGTGGTTTGTTATTTCAGCTAATTTTGACTCCTCTTCATTTTAAACGTAACATCATCTCCTTCTTAAGCAATTTTGTCCACAAGATTCTTGTCTAAATACGTTTATTAAATGTCATACGAAAATTTTCAAAAGTTTTCCCATACACCACCTCTTAACCAATATTATATCCAGACTTGTAGCCTCTTTTCATTTATATACTCTTTAAAATAGCTACTAAAATCTTAGAAACCAAATACATCACAATTAGTAACTTTGATGAAATTGATTCCTTCTTACCCACATATTTTTTAAGATGAGACCCATGAAACTATGTAATATGAGATGATAAGTAGTAGTATATATGTTGATACTTCCAAATTATGAGCAACTTGTTCAATGTGATTTAATATTTTAACTCCTTTGTTCTCCAGCTGTAGTCTTAGCAAAATGAAGTATATATGTAATGATGGTGGATAACCATATGATGCGTTAAATGGTGTTTCTTCAATAATTGAATATAAACTTACATTGTACCACCGTTCTGGGGGGAAGAGCCATTACATCTATTTATAAGGAAAATCAGTAGCCATCCATCTCATTTATATATTCAAGTTCTATTTAAGACCTCTAATTGCCCATCAATTTAGGAATGATAAGCAGTAGAAAGTTGTAAAGTAACTCTCTAAATCTTGAGAAATTTTTACCATAACATACTTGTAAAAATGAGATATCTAGCATTAGTTATACTGCGAAGCATTCCACGCAATTTGTAAACATTATCCACAAACATCTTAGTCACATAAGCTACTTTATACAGATAAAAAAGTGTTGTGAAATGAGCATATTTGCTTATATCTATTTATCACAATCAGGATGACTAATTTTCCTTTAGACTATAGTAAGCCCTCAATAAATTTGAAGCCAATCTCAATTTAGAATTGATTGTAACAAATCATAAGAAGCTAAATTCTTATATTTACTTCTTTGCCACACTTTATGGTTGTCAATAAATTTCATAATACCTCCCTATATATTCTTTTAACAAAAATAACTCTATAACCATATGTCCTAAAAGTAAGAATGAATTCCATAAGGCTTTCATAAAACTATAAAATGATCTCCAACTTCAAAGGTACAATGAAATCCTACCACAATTATGCATTTTTAATTTAGTGAACTATTTGCCCAATAATAACCATTCTCCAAATTACTTCACTTACAACTTCTTTAACAAGTCTCATATTAAAGATTTATTTCAGTTCTCTTTGATCGTTTGCATATAAGAAATTGACATAACATACAAATCATAAATGTTAACTTTATCATAACATGCAAATCACAAATGTTAACTCTAGACAAAGTATCAACCACCCTTTTTTATCCCTTTCTTAGACCTAATTTCAAACTTAAAACCAAAAAGTTTAGATAATCATGTTTGTTGAAAGGGACTAATTATCTTTGATCTAATAAATAATTTGAATTTTTATGGTTAGATTGAACCACAAAATATCTACCAATCAAATAATGAAACCAATATGTCATTGCCATAATGAGTAAAAACAACTCCTTATATGTAGATAAGCTCGAAGATTTATGATAAAGAATCATACTCACAAAGGCAATGGGATGATCTTTTGCATCAACATTGCTCTAATCCTAAAACCACTTGCATCAACCTTTACCACATATTTTTTGAAAAAAAATGGTAGACCTAGTATAGGAGCTAATATTAGAGAATATTTCAATTTCTTAAAAGCCATTTGCTTACTCACTTTATTGAAAGGCATCCTTTCTCAACAATAGAGTTAAGATTTTGCTTGATTGTTCAAGACTATTAAAGAGATTTTTATGGGATCTAACTAATCCAAAGAACTCTTTCAGGTACTTAAGGTTAACTAGTGTAGGTGACCTCTAAATTTTTTTCTATCTTTTGGGGATTAGTGGCTACTCCATTCACACTGATCATATAACCCATGTATTCCATTTAATTGGTACCAAATTTATAGTTGTTAGTAAGGCAAACAAGGAGTATCATTTTATAATTATAGACACCTTTTTCAAATAGTTCAAGTGTTGAACAAATTTTTTTTGTTATAAACTACAATGTCATTAAGGAAGATCAACACAAACTTTTTGAAGTTGACATTAATTATTAAACTTTGGTAGGTAATTAAGACGTTAGTCAAGAGAAATAGTAAAACTAAGAACTTATAATGACCTTCATAATTTTTAAAAGGAGTTTAAGGAATGTCTTCTTTTCCCATTTTGATTTAGTGATACCTAAGCCCTAAATCTAGGTTTTAAAACCATCCAACTACACTCAATTCATCCAAACACATTTTTTCAAGGTATGAAAATTTTTTCCTCAACATTATGATTATTCAAGGACTTATAATCCATAAGAAACCTTTATGAATTCTTTTTTTCTTCTTTACCAGTGCCACGGGGGATGAGAATGGGTTCATGTCCTATTAGATTATTCCTTTTTCCAGCATGGCTTGAACTATCTCCTTTAATGCATCCTTTTGTTACCTTAATTATTTATATAATTTAATATTAATTGCATATATTCCCTCTTTTAAAACTATTATATAATCATGAGTTCTCTTTGGTAGAAAACATTTGAATTTGTCAAAAAAATGAGCAAATTCATTCACTGAAAATTTAACTTCTTTTTGCTCACATTCACTCAATTCAACTACTTAGGTTGCCAACTAGTGACATTGTAAAGAACAAACCCATGCCATTGCCTCATCATTTTGAAATAAGTAAAATTGAAATGTTGATCTTACTTTCTCCAAAATTTAAATGTTGATCTTACTTTCTCCAACAACTTCATGACTTTTTACTCATTAATTGTAGTGAACCTTTATTCACACCATTCTATATTTCTATCCACTTTTTATATCATTAAATTCTTATTGTTCCCTTGTTATAATTATATATAACATCATTTAAAAAGGACAACCAATGTACCATTAAAACCATATCTATTCCACCAATGGATATCATCAAAGAATCAGTTGAGAAGTGATTACCATTTATCGACAAACATAAATTATTATAGATCTTTTGATAATCGATTTACACTTTACCTCCTATATTAATCTTTGTATGGTCAATCTCTTTCACCTTATACTCTTTCCTTTTCCATAATCTTTCATTAATGAAATTATGGGGTCTAAATTCATCTATTGATATATGTAGTGTTCTATCTTTATATACGCTTAACACCCTTAGTTAATAATATTTTGCTAAAGATACTCAAATTATAACTTGAAGAGAAATTGTGGGGTGTTCAAGTTCTCCTTCCTCCACTTTATTATTCTCTACCTTATACGTATGATGTTTTCTTTTTCTTACACTTATGTCCTAACAAAAAATTCTCGTCACGACAAAAATATTGTCTTTTAGTCCTCCTTTCTTTTAATTCTCAATGACTTTAGTCTCTATTATTGGTATTTTCCCTTTCATATATGTCACTGAAAACCTTTTTGGCAATACTCCTTGACCACTTTTTAAACACCAATAACACTATGATTCATTAAAATATTTGAAACTATCGTATAATCAACTAGAATTGTTTTTAAAGAATCTATAATGATACATTAAAGCCAATTTTTATTTCTTGAAAATATCATTGACTGGTTGAATGTTTATATGATTCAACAGTTTAATAAGACACTTTATCTCCTTCTTAAGACCCTTTGGAAACATGCTAACTAAATAAGGTTCAAGAATCACCAATTTGTGATATGGAAGATCGAATTGAACATAATATCCATTTTATGAATTGAACATAATATTCCTTTTACAATCCTACATTAGCTTCTTTAATTCTCTTACAAGACCCTTTAAATGTACTTCTTCAAGTATCCATTCCCTTATTAGGATCTACTCTCTCTAATTTGAGGTTTATAAATCAGATGATTCTTCGTATACAATTTATGTCATTGTAAAATCCTTTAACAATGTAAATGGCAATTATTTTTACATTCAAGTTAGACGAAGTCTCATAAAAAGCAAAAACTTGCTCATTCTTGTACATCCATCTCTTGAGTTTAGTTTCATTAAATTAGAGAAACTCCATTTTACTAAATACCATAAGAGCCTTATACATATTAACGTTAGAAATTTTCTATATGCTCTGAAGTTTATGAGTAATTTAAAGGATTTTTTTTAAAAATTTTGTTTTGAAGGAAAGATTGTCCTTATTATATGGAAGATTTAGAAGTTGTACAAGCTCGACTTTTCCTTATTTCATGAAAAATTGTATTAGTTTTGTACTTATCACACACACACACACACACACACACATATACATAAAATAATCCCTTTTACATAGGAATAAAGTTTTATCCTTAACTTTATTATCTATCATTTTATGTATTCTTAAGGTAACTAACAAATGGTATTAGAACAAACTTATTGAGGGACTATAAAGTAAGGGTTAAATCACTCTTGAGTATTAGTAACATGAGGGAGTAAACATAGTAATGGAGAGTAGAGATGGCTTCTAATAGCTTAATAGGTAGGGAAGAACTTCCATATTTAGACCATCCCAACGAAGGTATATTTAAAGGCTTAGAGTTTATAGGATATAGTAGAGAATGATGCAGATCTATCAACATTGAGAACCAATCCTACATTAGTTTAAATGAAGAAACATTAAGAGGATATCATAAGGAAACCTAAGGCATTTACATGTATTCGTTCAACTTTATCAAATGCGATCTTCACTAGAATAATGGAGTATGAAACTCCTAAGAGGCATGGGACAAATTGAAGGCTGAATTTGAAGGTAATGAGAGAGTTGAGATGGTGAAACTGTTAACTCTCAAATGGGAATTTCAAATGTTAAGAATGAAGGAAGGAGAAATAGTTAAAGAATATTCTTATAATCTTTTTGATACTATGAATAAAATAAGGCTGCTAGGGGAGGATTTTGGTTATTAAAAGTTTGTGAAAAATATTCTCATCAGCCAACTAGTTAGATTTCAATCTAAAGTGCATGAAATTGAAGAATCTTGTAATATGAAAAAACTTTCAATTCAAGAATTAATTAACAAACACAAAACTCAAGAACAAAGGACTAGTTTAAGGGATTAATCAGTAACTAAAGTGGTTTTTCAAGTTAGGGAAAAGGAAATTCTTTATTCATGGATTGAAAGAAACATGTACTCGATAAGTTGGAAGGGGGGAATTTGCTGCATATTTCAAAGGTTCTAGGAAAAAAAGAAAATTTTCACGTATGTAACTATTGTTAGAGAGAAAAACATGTTGATAAAGATTGTTGGTACAAGGGGAACCTCTAACATAATGTAGGTTTTGAAAAAAAACTAGGCCATATAAAGAAAAATTATAAGATAAAATAGAATTAACAACTTATTTAACTTCTACTTGAATAGTAACCTAATTTTCTAGATGAACAGGAAGAAGTGTGATAGATTATTTATGGTTTAACATGAAAATCAAGGATTCAACAATCACTCTTGGTTTGTAGATAGTTTTTAATAGGTTGATGCTTGGTTTGTTTTTGATAGGTTGATATGGCACATAAGAGGTGATGGGTGAATTAGAATTTTAAAATGGTTTGTCTAAATAATTTAATCAAGATAAAAGGATGTAGAAGCTTATAACAAAAATTATTTACCAAAACAATCAATCAACACAATACAATAATTGTATAAAATTAAAGAGAAAAGAAAGAGAAATACACCAAATTTATAGAAGTTTGGAGTTATACTAGTTCAAAGCAGTCCACTTGCCTCTATGTTTAGTTCCCAACACACTTGTTGAGATAGTTGCAATATTCAATCAAAGAATTACAATGTTCAATCTTACAATCTTTTTCAAGGCTCAAAGATAACCTTTCACTCAATTCTTTTTCTTAAGCTAAAGAAGAACCTCTCAAACTTATAAGAATAGTTATATAAAAATAACATTTCACTTAATTTAACTTGGTGTATATAAGATGCTAGAAAGATGAATACACAAAAATAAAACTATAAAAAGCCTCACACAAACACAACACACACAAAGAATACATAAGGCTCTCAAACAGAATTAATAGAAATAAACTGGTGAAGGGTTAGTTATACACTCTCTATTCTTCTCAGTAAAAACTTCATAAAACACTCTACTTATACTTAATAATTATGAAATAGCCATTATCCAATGGATATATTAACATTATAATGAGTTAATGTGTTTACCATTGTTTAATCTGACGAATCCTGATTTTATGCTTAATTTCATCAATGTTCGGTGGACTTATAGGTAATGTTAGGTTAACAAATTGACTAAAGGCTGGAATTTGGTCAGCCGTTCTTCACCATTCGATTGAAAGATCTAAGCAAATCAACGAAACCAAATACTTTGGCCTTAAACCTTATTTAAACTTAAACCTAATAACTATAAACCAACCAAATAAACCAACCCAAAACAATAAGATTTCATTTCAAACTAATTATCTAGTTCATTAATTTTAATCAAATCACTTATCAAGATATTTATCCACATTCAATCACATTAACCACACAAAACCTCTTGATTATGCATCTATATTAATTTTCTAAGTTATATCTGCATGAATGAGCAAGTAAAACTCTCTTAAATAACTAAACCAAAATTAAGCAAGGTTTACAATAAAATTAAACATAACTAAACCTATGTTAAAATAATTTGTTTCTTTAAGCTTTGAGTCTTCATACAGTTCCAATATCCACCTAAAGACTCTTTGAGAGATCATACTTAAATTCGTTCATACTTATCTTTCGACACATTTAAAACATAAATATTAAAAATAAAGTTTCTTTTGTCATTACCAAATGGAACCTCCCTTGGTTCAACAATCTCTTCCTTTTTTACGGTGACAAAACCAAGTAATATTATAAACACAATATCATCAATAAATATAATTAAAACATCACATGGACATTAAAAAAATTGATAAGCTCCCCTTAAGTATCTCAAAATTAGGAAATAACTATCACATTTCCAACAAAATAATTATTAATTCCAACCAACATCAAACTTAAAAACAAAACTTCATAAATTTAAAACAACTAACTCCCCCTAAATTTATACATTAAAAGAGATATACTCCCCCTACACCAAACATAATCTCATATATTTGGCAATATAATACCACATAATTCTCTCCCCTTTTGGAATCATCAAAAGGGGTACAAAAATAAGATATTCAAACATATTAAAATAACATATCTAAGCAATGAAGGCAAAAATATCATACAAAGAGAAATATAAACCAAAAACCTTTACACAAAGGAGTCAATAACATAAATGAATGTATAATGTCAAACAATAAGAGTGTCATCAAAATACATCAGACATAACTCTAAAAATAAAAATAGCTAGAGACAATAATGCTATGAAGAATTTGATGGAGGTGGATGAGGAAGTCAAGAGAGAATCTTGCGAAGTAAAACATTTTACTCATCCATTCGACTTTTCACATAATCAACCTTGTGATGAAGGGATATAATCTCATATTCAATATCATCAGCAGTAAAAGGAGGTCCAGCAGATGTAGAGGCACGTCTAGTAGATATACCTTCATCACTAATGTGCCTAGAAACAAAATGACTAGGAGCAGACACAACAATCTCATCATTCGTAAAAGGAACAGGAGTAAGTAAGTGTTATTTTTGCTGATGAGGTCAAGTCAATGACCCTCAACAGTTTGAAAAACCATGCACTTTAGGGAGTTTTGATCAAAGAACGAGGAAGACTCAAAATCATATTCTATGGGAGGAATATAAAAGTGTTGGAAAATGCGGTCAAGAATGAGAGAATATAGGTTATGTTGGCTCTTTGTCTTAGAGCGGAAAAAATGGAACATATTATGTAAAATAAAATCACTCAAATGAATTTTCTCACCAAGCATTAGAGTTGAAAGAAACCAAAGATCATCATAACTTAGGTCATTGTAATGACCACTAGATGAAAGAAAGTTGTATTTAATGACAAAGGGGTGGAATTTGGAAATAGCACTCAAGTTTCTCACATCCTTTGGTTTGTCTATAATCCATTCCTCACTTTCTAATTCAAAGATGGTTTGGATTCTCTTGACTAAGGGGTGAGGGAAATCACCATATTTAAACATACAATCATCGTGAGAAAAGACAGGGGGGATAGGAATTCCGATGATGATGTTGATTAAGTCTATAGAGAGACAAATAGGAATATTTTCTATTTTGGACAAAAGAATATACTCATCATTTTCTTTAACCTCTCGAAGGTTGAAGTAGAAAAGTTTGACAGTAGCAGGACAAATCTTAGAAGAAAGAGTAAGAAGAGGCTCCCACCCTTGATCAATAAAGAATTGGATAAGGTGATTCTCCTTAAACAAATCCAATTGGGTAGGAGAAGTAATACGATTTTCATAAAGCTTTCTAGAAGCATATTCCTGAAATTGGTCAAAATTAGCATCAAGATAGTCATCCCCTTGTTTAACTTAGGATCTCTTACTCCTAAAGATACTACCATGTCGAATCCTAATCATAGTGGGAATTTAAATGAAGGCTTAAATAAAAACTTAAAGAAAAAGCTCTAAAATCATAAGAAGGCTTTAAGAGTAGAAAAAACGCATGAGTAATATCCTTGTCTAAATTCAATAACACAACCTGCAGATATATAAGAACATAGATGACTAAATGCTTGAAAATTTTGAACCTAAATTGGTCCTATATGCATAACTGATATGTAGTTTTGACAAGAATAAGCCAAGTAGGATTTAATAAAAGTTTAGGAGAAAATAAGGACCAAAAGGTAAACTTTCACACAAACTAAAATTTATATTTAAGAATAGTTTATTAAAACATTAATTTATCCTTCTAAAGACCTTAATCACAAGTAGTTAAATTCCAAAATTTATGAAAGCATGCTTGCCTTTTTTTTAAAAAAATTCCTAAAGACAAGAATTAAGATAAAAACAATAATTTTATCAAGAAGACATATTTGAAGGAGTAAACAACTAATTGTATTGCTAAAATTTCATAAAACATGTTTAATTGACCAAAAAACCAAAAAAATTCTTAAGGGTTTATTTTTTAAATATTTTGGAAATTTTGAATTTACATAAATAAAAGTAATTGACTGAATAAAAAATCATAATTAACCATCTAATTGAATTTTCAAAGGATTAATTTTATGAAAGATCAAATAATTCAATCATAAATTTGGATAAACCCTAAAAATAAATATGAATTTGAGAAAATTCAAATTCATCATAAACAAATGCAATTGAATGTCCTATAACCTTAATTATGCTTCTAATTGCATGAAAACATAAATAATTTGGGCTAAATTCTTACTTAAAATAAAAAATCCCAATTCTTTAAACCCTAAAATGTAGACATCTAAAAATTGATCAAATTTGATGCAATTAAAGTAAATTGATAAGAGGGCAATTGCTTGGGAAATTACCAGAAGTAAGAAGAGAACTTCTGTTCACTTGAAACCTTTGTTGGGGATGGAGATAGTGGTAGGAGATAGGTATAGTGACGAGGATATAAGGCATGGCCATTTTGATTTAAATGCATTTAAGAGCATGTAGTTTAAAAGGTTGATAAGAGATTTACCTTATATTTCTGTTATGGAAGAGGCACTCAATTCTTATAAATTAGGGAAAATGCACAGAAGAAGTATACAGAAAGAAAATTGGATCTGTATTAAAACATTTGAGGTCAAATAATGCAAAAGAATATACCTTAAATGATTTTAACAAATTATGAGTAGATATGGGCATTAATCATCACTTGATTGTGAGCTATTCTCCTCAACATAATGGCATTTTTAAAAGGAAGAACATAACTATTTTAGAGATGGAAAGGTGTATTCTTGCTAGAAAAAAAGCTCCCCCCTAGATTCTAGGCTAAAGCTATGAATACAACTATATATCTTCTCAGTAAGTTGTCAACTAAGGCTGTGGAAGGTAAGACACTTATTGAATCCTAGAGTAGAATCAAGCCTATAGCTAAAACACTTAAGGATTTTTATATTTATGTGCTACATTCACATTCCAATTGTCAAGAGGAAAAAATTAGATCAAAAGGTGAAATATGGAAATCTTTTTAAGCTATTCATCTATTTCAAAAGGTTATAGCATATATAATTTGTAAACATTAGAAATGATAGTTAGTAGGGAAGTTATGGTGGATGAAAGTTCTTATTGAAATTGGAAAAAAATGTGCTAAAAGAGAGGAAGGGGCACCTCAATCATCTTCCTCACCAATTTTAGAAGATGTAAATTTAGTTTCAGACGATGATGATAGCAATTTGAATGAGTTATTTATACTCAAGAAAAAGTCATTATCTGAAATATGTGAGAAATGAAACTTTACCATAATTAAACATGCTTCTTTTAATGATGTATTAATGTATAATGAATGGCAGATGGACATGAAGGATTAAATTGATATTATTGAGAAAATTGGAACTTTGAAGTTGATAGACAAACTTATGAACAAAAATATTATAAGGGTAAAATTGATTTTTAGGACAAAACTAAATTTAGATAGCTCCACATACAAACATAAACTATATTAATGGTTAAAGGTATTCAAAACTAGCTAGGGTAGATTATGGAGACACTTTTGCACCAGTAATCAGACATGAAACAATAAGGCTTGTATTGGTCTTAGTTGCATTGTTGAGATGGAATGTGTTTCATCTAGATGTAAACTTAAGGTGAAGTTGTATATTGAGCAACCAAAAGATTTTAAGGTTCGAGTAAGGGAACATAAGGTGTATAGGCTGCATAATGCCTTATATAGGCTTAAACAAGATCTTAAAACTTAGTACCATAAGGTTTACACTCACTTAATAAAATGAGATTTATATAGAGGTGAAAATGAAGTTATATTATATGTTTGAAGGGTTGAAGTAGGAAAATTGTTGATAATTTCTATTTATGTTGATGATATGCTAATGACTAAAAATGATGCATCTTTGATGAATGAATTTAAAAGGGAACTAGAAATTGCTTTTGTGATGTTTGATTATGGGCTCATTACATACTTTCTTTGATTATGGGCTCATTACATACTTTCTTGGGATGGAGATTACTCAATTAAATTCAAGTATTTTTATCTCTTAAAGAAAGTGTACTCTAGATTTATTCAAAAAAAATTCAACATGTAGAACAACAAGTATATTGCTACACCTACGGTTTACAATGAAAAATTCACTAATGCTAAGAAAGGTGATGAAATAGGTGATAGAAATTATAAAAGCCTAGTGGAAAGTCTTTTATATTTGACTGCATCAAGACCAAATTTAATATTTGCAACCAGTGTTCTTTTAGAGTATATGAAGTAACCTATCCAAATTCATCTTAGAGTTGCTAAACGTTTTCTTAGATATATGAAAGGCTCAGTTAACCATAGTATATGGTATATAAAAGTTGAAAAATGGCATTTTATGGGATACTCTCATAGTTACTATATTGGTTGGCCTAATGATATGAAAAGAACAATTTGTTATCTATTGGTTTGGGGTTTTTCTCGTGAGTTTTTAGAAAACAAGATAAAGTTGCATAGTCTTCCGTAAAGGCAAAATACATTACCTCCGTTGCTGCAGCAAATCAAGTCATTTAGGGGTTGTTTCATTATGTTTCTTATTTTAATTTCTAGTTTCTATTTTTTTAAATATAGAAATAAAGAAATACTACATAAATAAAAAAACACAATAATAACATAATTAAACCCAAAAAAATAACATAAAAACCTAAAAAAACACACACAAATTAATGAAAACACACAAAAAATAGAAAACCGAACCAAATGAACCCTTAACTTAAAAAGAGGTTTAATGCTTTTCATTAAAATCAAAGTGAAGCTCCTATCACTAAAATAGATAGCTAGTCAATAATTGCAATGGTTAAAAATCCGATTTATCATAGTCAAACTAAACATATAATTGTCAAGTTCCATACAATCAGACAAGTGAAAAGGAAGGGTAAGTGTAATTGATACATTATAAGGTTGAGGAGTAGCGTGATAAATATAATGATCAAAATTCTACCAAAGGAAAAATTCGAGACAACACTTGAAGTACTGAATAAATTTTTAAAAAAAGAGTATTAAAATTAAGATATTATTTATATCCTATGAAGTTTAAGAGTAAGTTAAGGGATATTTTTTTCTTTTATTGTAAAAGAAAGGCTGTCCTTATTCTTTGAAGATGTTATCAGTATTTATGCTAGGATTGACTTTCCTTTTTTAAATAGAAAGCTATCTCAATCATCTAAGAATCCCTTCAGAATGGGAAGGAAGTTTTATCCTCGACTTGCTGTTTGTCATTTTTATGAATTCTTAGGGTAACTAAAAGTACCCATTTTTTGTTTCGAGCCTCCTCCTTTCTTCTTATTCTTCATTTTGGCTCTTCTCTTGGTGCAATTGCGACATCCGCACCTTAAGTTCGTCAATGGTAACTCCCCCTCCATCTCCATGTACATCCCTTCATTCTTTTATTAACACTAATTGACGATGATCTCAATGTATCCCATAATCTCCACCCCCTCTTCGCCTACAATTGTTAGCTCTTCATCATGATCATGATTGGTCAGCTTCCAATACAATTCATTATTACTTTTTCCGGTCTCACTCAGGTCATTTCTCTGACTATCCTCTAATCATTACCACACTCACGCCTTTCCTCACGTGACTTCCCCCATCCCCTGTTACATTCTTAATTTCTTATAAAAAAAAGAGAGAGAAATTAGAAATGCTAAGGATAGTATTTTATTTAAAAATATTTTTTTATTCAATTTAATTACATAACCTTCACTTATAATTATATATAGTCATTATTTATATGAGACAAAGAAATATTAAAATATTTTAATTAAAATATCCCTTATTTTATATAAATAATTATAAAAAAGTCAGGTAGATTTTTCTTATTTTATTTAAATTATATTTAAAGGTTGAAATTTGTTTTTAAATCAAATTTAAATTTATTGTATTTCATTTCGAAAAACTATTTTATCACATATATATGTATACTGTCATAATGTTATTGACTTTGAAGTTTGGCATCATGAACAATGATATGGATAATGGTACTATACCAATACTAATTTTTCTAAAGGATGAAACTTGAGAAACTCGCATCAAGACACGTTATCTGAAAGATCAAGAGAGTTATTGAAGTCTCATTCATATTATTTTATGAATAAATTAATAAACAATATAATTAGAAATTCATTGAATTTTGGGTTCTTCAATTTTGAAGATATTTATTAAGAAAAAGATTGATTCAAGAGGAAATTGTAACAGTTACATCATTTCATTAGGAGATGAAAAGTGCAATCTTACTCCTTTGTTTGATGAATGGTCTGATTTGAGAGTTTCAAAGCAAGCTACTCGTTAGGGCAAGGACGAGACGAAACTTGCCTTAATGAAAACAAGTATTCATAGGACAATTATCATTGTTTATGAATTTTAACTTGGGTGATCTATTCATAACTAGGATGAAGTTTGGGTGAAATTAAGTGAAAGTTTAAACCCACTAATATTGAAAAATCAACGGATGAGTTATGATTAAGGGTGAAATATCACTCAAACATAGAGTTAGTTGGTTCTCCATGAAGTTTCAGAATAATACTATGTCGATATTGGTTCGTATCGGTATTATTATCGGATAATTTTTTAAATTTATAACATAATTTATAAATTTTATAAAATTTGTAAAATAATTCTTATATATATTATACATTTTTATAATTATAATTTCAACATATTTTAACTTTCAACTCTCACACAATCAATTAATACAATAAATATAATACAATTTTTATACATATTAATATTAATTTTTACATATTTTTCAAATAAATCCTATTCAAAATAAAATAAAATAAAATAATTTCTATTAATAATTTCAATTAATTAATAGAAATAT
>JAOXYD010030964.1:0-27836 GCA_028565735.1 Pinacopodium congolense | reverse complement strand
TATAACGACGGGTTGACTGTGAGTACAACGGCGGGCTACAGGGTGCCGTTATAGGTCGAATTCTGTCTCTTTAAAGGTGATCTGCTCATCCTTCAATGGTGGTCCAGTAGGGTGTCGTTGATGGATAGAATAGAGACACTTTCTTCTCATTTTTACTCCAATCTTCATCATCAAGCTCCATCCTGTAAATTAAATATAATAAGACATAAATTTAGCAATTAAGCACTGAATTAGCGGTCATAATTCATCAAATTAATCATTAAAACTCTATCAATTTGACCCCTAACATTGCCTTATAGCATAGAAAGGAAAAACTTTGGATCCGAGCAATTATATTGAAGCGATATAGTCTCAGTAAATGAGAAGACAAGACCTTACCAGTGTTGTTTGTAATGCAAAGCTTATCAATGGGCTAACGTATCTGCTAGGAAGAATTAACTAATCCTAAATCTCAAAATTCTTATAAAGATAAAAATATGCTTTTTTAAAAGCTTAATAGGAATGGACATGGAATTCTTTTTTATTACGTAAATAGAATAGCTCCATTTTAAACATAGCGGTGATAATTAACCTAGAATGGCTTATCCTTGAGAAGACGAGTGGACAAAGATGTCTTCGTCGTGATTGCTGCAAAAAACAAAAACAAAAAAATCCAACCTCACTTAGATGACAAGGGTTCTGAACTTAAGAACTTAACCAAGTTTAAAGAGCTTGTTTTAGACCATAAAGCACCGACTATTGAATAAAGGGTTAGAAAACCATAGATGATGGAGTAGGTTACTTGTTAGTTTTTTTTAGTTTCAGTTTTTGTTTAGATTATAGGGCCAACTGGATGAAAATGATTGATTTTTGATGAAACTAAATGGAAGCACAATGGTGGGCCTAAACAACGCCATTATGCTTATAAGAGACTGCCTTTGTATATTACCTCAAAGACAAAAGATAAATAGAGACCATAATTGTGTTGTTATAGATCTTGTATACTGCTATTATTGTTAAAATTGAGGATAGAATGAAAATAAAAATATAAATGATGCCATCGTACCTTGTGCCTAACCACCATTGTGGTCCAGAAATCTGAAGCATGAATAAAGTTTAAGTAGGAAAAAACTTGTAATCTGCCCCTTTTGAGTGTTTTAGGTCTCAAAACTAATAGGTTTGCATTCGAGTTCATTTCTATGGTGGATTTGGATGTTGGAATGCATGTTTAGGATAATAATTATATGTTTAAGACTTATTTTGATGTTATTATAATGTTATTGTTAGTGTTCAATTATTTTAGTGTGATGTTTGTTAATTTTATACAAGATTTCAATATTCATTTTATGGGTATCTAATGAACTTTCAAGTGGAATTGAGTTAAGAGGATGAGAGGAGAAGAAGATGAAGCCAAGGAGCCAAGGCCATGTCACTATAACAACCAAATTGCTATGGTGATATAAGCCTTGTAGTTATCTAGGTTGCTATAGCGACTTACTAAGGCACCAAGTTTTGCAGGATGATGTGTTTAATGACGTTTGATGCTATTTTGGGCAAAGGGAGATGTAAGAAAACCATTCTAGAAAACATCCAAGAGAGGAAAAGAAGAGATTTTGAAGACAAAAAATGAGATGAAATTCAAGATCAAGGTGGAGACATTAAGATTAATCAATCTGTTTAGACGTTCTAGCAAAGGAGCTTCAAGCTGCATCTACTCTTTTCTATTTTCTATTTCCTTCATTTGAATGTTTAATCTGAATAGTTGTATGTTGAACAATATTATATATCGCTAGAGCTATTTAAGGTTTATTCTTGAATTGTTTTTACGACTTTTATCTTATTGATTTAATGCATGAAAGATTGTGATAATTGTTAGGCTTATAATTAATTAGAGTCGAGAGATTGAGCTGGTTTATTTGAATTAGGTTACGTAAAAAAAAGTTGGTGGCTTAAAAAACCTGTAATTATCATATTAATAAATCATTGAAGAGAGGTCTTGGTTGCTCGTTAATTGTCCTTACGATTACTTCACATTTAATTACTTATTTAGAAGTAGTTTGTAAACTGAGAGGTTAGAAATCAACTCCTATATATTTTAATTGGGTCGACTTGATTAGATCTCAAGAGAGGATAATTAAAATATTGGATATTTAGGATCAAACATAGTTAAATCAATAAGGTAATTAGACGATAAACTAGGATAGAATAATCCCTCAGTTTCCATCATTAACTTCATTATTTTGCTTTCTTCCATCTTTTGATTCATTGAAATTTGTTAACTTAGTTTAATTTTAAGTTTCTATGTTTTTATTTTATTTTTAAAAAATTTCAATTCAGATTGTTAGGTATTTATATTTAATTCTTGTGGGATCAATATTTGTTATACTATAAGTTATGACTTATATACTTGCAATGTAGCATAAAACGAGCAAACAAAAACCCTAGCAACCACTTGAAGAATATACAAGGGGAAGTTAAAAAGGCAAGGGGGAGTTTATAATAGGTCCTTAGAGTATTTTTCCCTTTGATTCTTTATATCATTATCTTAGCAATTAGGACTAGTAGGAGTAGTTAAGAAAGGAGAAGAAAGAAGAATAAATGGGAATAGCAAGCCTTGTAGATGCTTTTCATTTAAATCTTTCTCCTTTATTTTTGTTGACTCTAAATTATTTTTCAATTAATGAATATATGTTTATATATATATATATCTTTGTGTTCATCATTTAATATGTGTGTATTAATGGTCTTATCTAAGGTTATCAAGGTAGATGAGTTATGATTGATTAGTTAGAGGATTTTTATCTAATTAAAGGCTTAAATTTTCTACCGTGGTTTGATAATCTAAGTTAGATTAATAGGTAATAAAAGGATCCATGATCATTGAATTTTAATTATTGAAAAATTAATTAGGTAACATAATTGAATTTAGTTAGAATTGGACCAAAATATAGGATATTTTGTAAGAATTCCTAGATCTAACAACTATAGGTTTAGGCTTTTTGAACTTTATGCCTTTATTCCAATTTGTTTATGGATTAAATAGATAAAATGAGTTTAGAAGAGAAAAAATAATTCCATGATCATTAGTAGCATCTTCTTTATATGAAGTATATCCTAGATCTTTCTAACACTTAATTTTGTAAGTTGATTGGCCTACTAAAATTTGAAATCCTAGCTAGTTTAGGGTATTAAAAGAGTTCTAGATAGTTAATTAGTGTGAGATTTGTTAGTCCCTATGACACTTAAGAGCAGGAGTGAATTAGAGGCTTCTAAAAATTCATCTAAGTTATTGGACCTAAGTTCATCGATTGCTCTTGACATGGACGCTTAAACAATTCATTAAATAATATATAAATTTAATGAGGAAGCCAAATAAACCATTCTATAGTTAATTTAAACAACAATATAAGAAAGTTAAACAACTTATACATTAATGCTTGAAATTAAAAGAGTAAAGGGAGATAGAGCACAACCGATTTATATTAGTTTGGAGATGATCACTTTCTCCTATATCCTATCCCTAACAACTGTTGATAATTTCATTATAACAATCATAAATACAAATATCTTTTCAAGGTTCAAGGATAACCGTTACAATCTTTTTTCAAGGTTCAAGGATAATCTTTCTTTCTTCTTTTCATAAGACTAAAGAATAATCTTACAAACTCTCCTTTTTAATGGCTTAAGAATAATCACTTAAAAAAATTACTTCTCACACTATACACTTTTCTAATTCACTCTTATCATAAAGCACCTTCAAAATGTCACTCTTTAACTTACCAAGGTGTTTAGAGAACTCACACACACTTAAGAATGAATGAAACAATCAACTTCACAACACCTACACAAAACTTAAACAACAGTTAACCAAAACTTGTAAACAATGCTCAATATTTTTTTATGATTATTTTCTTACGCACTTAGATGATAAAACACTTACAAGAACTCTTATTTATTATCCATAATCGACCTAGTCGCTGTTTATGGCATTGCCCAATGTTTATTTTCATTAAACATGAGTTATCGTTGGTTTCTAGCCATTGCCATACAATTTTTTCTTTGACTGGCCGACCAAGGTCTTCACTAATCTTCCAGTCACATTGGTTGACTAGTCTCCTTGATTGACCAGTCCTCTATTGGTCAACCATTCCACTGCTTAGATTGATTCCCTCGCCATTTTTCATACCAAATTCATTCCAAATCAACTCCTAACACATTATAACATATACAATCAGCCATACATACATCAAGAGGATTTTCACACATAACAAACACATACAATACCTCTTAATTATGAATCGTAGATGTAAATTTCTAACCATGAATACATCTGCATGATGTGAACCCTTTGACACTATGGTAAGACCAAAGAAGGGACTTACATAAAAACTTAAAACATAAAAACTATCAATTTCATTACTCTTGGATCTTCTATCTATCTTTTTGATCTAATGCTCTTTTTTTATAACTTTGTTTTTCATCCATCTTTCTTCAACTTGAGTAAATACTTCAAACCATGTTTTTCAAGTTTAAGGCTTAACATACATGCATCTTTATGATTATGCATCCATAAAATCTATCCCATCATATCAAACTCAATAAATACATTAGTAAAACCTTTTTCGTTATCATAAAAAAAAGGTGGAATCATCTGTTGGTTCAACAATCTCTTATTTTTTAATGATGAAAAACTATGTGATATTAGAAATACACAATAAGCATACTGCACATACAAACAATGCAAATAATTTTGTTATAAAAAATTTTGCTACCCTTTTCTAATATGACACTTCTTCTCCCCCTTTCAGTAACCATTAGAAGTTATACAAATAGAAAGGCTTAACATTCCAATACCAATACAAACGTACCACATACGAAAAGATTCACACATCTTCCACTATTTATACCAAACAAACTTTAACTTAAGAATTTTAAAAACTATTTTAAAAAAATTCTCTCAAATAAACTCCCCTTTAATCAAACACAATATGACAAACTCAAAATACCATATCATAAAGACTTAAAAAGGGATCTCATCAACCATAATCTCATTTAAAAATCATATTGTCATAAAAATGACACTAATTGTTTTCAAAAGTGATTAATATCCTAGAATCACAAACATTTGATACCAAACTTGTTGAAATCATAATTTTCTATACCAATTGTTAAAACGAGATTTGATGTCAATTATTGAATCCGCTTACAATAAAATTCAACTTCTACAAATAATAAGACAATCTATACCAATTGTTAGAAAAGAACTTGTTGATACCAATTACATCAAAACAAGTCTAAGATAATATCTATTATTGATCATACTCAAATTGATCACATATTATCAAATATAATAATTAATAAAGATCACTTACTAGCTCTAAGAGGGATGCTCCCCTTTTTTACAAATTCGAAGCTAGTAAATCAACCAAAAAATCAAATTTACAAGGCATTTATAAAAGGATGTAAATCATCTCAAAATCATAATATTTGTCACAAAAAGCATAAAACTTCCAATTTTGACTAAATCCGGCTATATTATGACACATTTTTAAAAAATTCACAAGTTTAAAATTTTAATCAACTAAACAATTTCGCAAGACTCCCCTTAAATTCATGCATTACCATTTTCAAAAATTCAAAACTTTCATAACAAGGGATAAGATGCATGATGATAGTTGATAGCATGTATAAAAATGTGACTAAGTTTTAAATAAAATACAGAAGAATGACAAATAAGAAATACTCACATACAATAAGGCCAGTGCACATATTGTTATGTAGTATAGCTATTATAAGTCTAGGTGTCAAATGCATGAGTATTGTGATTACTATAAAAATCCTATCCTTGCTATCTAAGCTACTTAATGATTGATTAATTTATTAATTGACTAAAATAAATTAAATAACTAAAGGCAAAACTAAAGATAAACTTATAAGAATAAGTTAGGATCAAGATAGTTAATCCCCCTAAGATGCATTCGTATTCATCACTTAACCTTGATTTTAACAAATTCTCTAGATTATCTTAGACCGTATGTTACCTAGATTATCTTAGACTGTATGTTACCTAAGTTAAACTACACTCTCTTTCAAGTTATGTAATTTTATTAAAATTAATAAATTAAGCAAAAGTTTTCTCTATCTCAAGGTGCCAATGGAATGGTTGAATGCAATATATAGAAATATTGCTTTAACTAAGTTCATACATAATCTAGACATCTAATGTTAGCCTATCGCTAAGTCCTCATGCAAGATATATTTTTTATAGAGTAATCTAAAGAATATATCTAATTTCTCAATCCAAACATACACAATAAAAACATTAGAATTAAAGTTTACGTTCATGTCACATTCAATAACCAATGTCATTAATATCCATAAGCGAATCTAAGATAAATATAAAAATCAAACATTAAATTAAAGGAATAATGTGATACCACATCTTAAGGTTCATAGAAATCTAAATCCTATAAGAAAAATAAGTCTTAAACACCATAAAATAATAATAATAATCATACAAAGAGAAGGGATGAAAAAGCTCATGGTTTAGTTCTTAAATCTCTCAAATCCAGAATGATTGTTGTTGTGAAATCCAATTTTGATCTTCACTTTCTTGATTTTTTAATCCCACTTTCTCCTTCAATCTTGCTTCAATTCTTGTTTAGATGACTTAGGAATTGATTTCTTGACACCCATAGCATGCAAATGCTCATGGTTTAGTTCTTAAATCTCTTAAATCCTTAGTGATTGTTATTATGAAATCTAATTTTGATCTTCAATTTCTTGATTTTTTAATCCCACTTTCTCCTTCAATCTTACTTCAATTCTTGTTTAGGTTACTTAGGAATCATCTTTAGGGTCTTAGTGGCTACTATAGGAGTCAAGGAATCAAAGATAATAAAAAAAATAAACTAAAATTAGCATGATTCCTGAGTGGCCTATGGGGTGTGGCTCACCCATGGCCTTTTTCTGGTCAATTCCCATGGGTGGCTCACCCTGTGGGCTCCTTTTGAAATTTCCAACTTTTGCCTCTCTTGGATCTTTTCATTATAACTCTTTTCTTTGCTCATTCTTTTTCCATGAAATTTGTTGTAGAGTTTCCTCACTTGATATTCTTGCTTCCTAAATTGATTCCATATCTTTCCCAATTCCAAAAGTGCATGAAAATGCTTACCAAATTCTTATGCATTAGATTTGGTGCTTTTTTAAGCTTCTCTTACACTTCTTTTTATACACTCTTCATGGCTCGTCATATGAAATATTTGATGTGAAACTTCATAACAAGATGCTTTAACTCTTCATATCGATTTCACATCTCTTCTAACTCCATAAGTGCGTTAAAATGCTCTCGAATTCCTACAAAACATAAACAATCATTCAAAGTAACTTAAGCAACATATTATTTAAGAATAAACTAAATATGCACCCAAATCACATGGAATTAACTCTAAAACCTATGATAATCATTATGAAAACATGCTTAAAAGATGTGTAATTAGGATATTATCAAGAATCTTGACTACGCATAAAAAACACAAATGATATTCAACTATCCTTAAGTTGAACATAATTTAACATAAAACGATTTCAAATCACCAAAGCATTAAATTCATCTCCTAAATTCGTACAATATTAAGGTTTATAACTATTTTAACAAGTAGTAAATAAATGGAATGGATAAACATGTCAGATGCACATTAAATGCCATAATCCAGCAACATCATCATCAAACTTCCATTTTCATAATGATTTCTAAAACCATGCGTTACTACCTCACTATTTCAAAAGCAACCCAACACATAAATTTTAACAAAATTAAAATTGTAGATATTAGAAAATTTAAATATATAATATAGAAATCAAGTACCATGATCCCCTTAAATATATGCACAATGCTTTAATTCTAAAATTTTCAAACATTGATGGCAAAAACAAGCTTAAGAAAATCATAAAAAAATCTGTCAAGGCTTCAAAACCTATTTTTAAAAAATCACATGTCATCAATTTCTTCATGCCTTGCAAAAATCATGAATTTCATCTAATTTCATGCATTTTTAAGAATTTTATAAAACCTAGTTTAGCAATTCTCAATCATCAAAACTTCTAATGCCATGCTCAAAATATCATCATGTATTACCTAAAATCCAAATTTCATGCCATAACCTTTTCAAATAAATACCTTAGGAGATTTAAGCACTTATAAAATGCATGGCATCTAATTTCAAAAATTTTAATGAATTATGAAAATTCAAACTTTTTATAAAATCAATGTATAGAGGCAATTCATCAAGATCAAGATCATTAAACAATTTTGGTAAGTCTGTTGTCGGCTCACCAAATAATAAATTCCTAACTAAACCTACTATGTAATAGGGCAAGTCAGGGCTGATCTCATAGAGAACTGGTTGTATTTTTTAAACTATTCCTAATGTTGTGCAAATAAAAAGAAAAGAAAAGAAGATCCCTAAATGGTAAGGAAGTAGAAGATAACTAACAACGAAAACAAACAATAACGCAACAAGACAAGAAACAAATAACAAATACAGGAAGCTAGACAGAAGATATTATTTGGATTTATCAACTAAAATTAATCATCGAAATCCTAAATATTGTGCTATGCCGAAGATGCTAGCCTATAAACACAAACAAGTCCATGCTTCCTAAGTTCCTCTAATTTTAGATAAGTCCTATACAATAGAAAATTTATTCCTAACCACGTGACAACCTAGAACAAACTCTCTAGATTTAGTGGCATGACAATATTAGATGCCAGGGAACAATTATCCTAAGCCACAATCTCGCAAGCACGGATTGTGTAACTTATGTAATTGGAATCTTGGATTAATTAGTTAAGTTGAACTACAAAACTAATTATCCTATCGCCACTTATGTTTTTCACTAATGACAATTATGAATCAAAAGCTAAAACTTAGCAATTGAACTAGAAATTAGACTTAGAATGGCCAATCTTATGAATTAATCCTTAATTTATGGCATTAAATCTAAATTCCAATTCAGTATTAGTATAAATCATAAACCCATGAAAGACCAATTCAATTATCATAATAATAACCTATTAATCAATCAAATATCTTCAAACCCATGAGAAAACTATGCTCACATACTAAAAATAACCAAAACACGAATTGAAATTAAGCAAGAAAGAATTAAAAATGTAGAGAACATAAGGAAATAAAGAGACCAAGGTGGGAAATTAAAGAAACTATCATTAAACTATAAAAAACTCAAGATTCAAAAACAATTTATAATCCTTAATGAAAATTCCTAATAAAAATAAATGAAAATATATAAATAAAAAATAAAACACAAATAAAACAAGAGTTCAACACCTAAACTACTTAATTTAAGGTCTGAACATGAAAGAAGATGAAAAATATAAAGCAAACAACCATAAAACCTAAGGAAACTCAAAGAAACTAAAGGGCTACCTAAATGGGAGCAAAAACTGCTTAAAAAGGCCTCCTTTTAAGCTTCTATAGGTCTCATTTAAGGTTTAGAAAGTTTAGAGAAGAAAAAAGTTGAGTTTGACCTTTTGATTTTTTTTTAAAATGTTAAACAGGGTTTTTTAGTGACTAAAACAGTGCCATTTGTCTGGGGTTGTTTAAGTCCTAGATTTTAACAGCTTTTCCCCTCTTTGTGTTTTTTTGCTCTAACTCCTTCTATGCACCTTTGATTACCATGAAATTTGGTATGTAGGCTCCTCACATGAGGCTCTTGGACCCCACAAAACTTCAGAGTAATCTAAGCTCTAAACGGGTAGCTAATGCATCACTAAAATCACCTATACCAAAACTAATGCTTAATTGGACTTGTCTTATTCTTTTCTTTATCCATTCTTCATGACTTATCATATGGACTTGATAGTTGATGTAGAACTTCTTAATATAATGCTCTAACTCCTCTAATTGGTTCCATACCTCTTCTAGCTCTAACTGTGCTCCAATTCTACTCCAAACTTAACCATTTCAACTTTTATTTGTGTCCTAAAGTTAAATAATGCATGTAAACTTAAAAGGAGCACAAATCAAGCAGTTAAACCTAAAAATAGGAACAAATTGACATTGAAACACATATAAAAACATAATAAAATATATCCCTATCAAATTTGTTAAAAATCATCCATAAAAAATATCAAAGCTTCCCCTCAGTAAAAGTAATTTACTACATATGAATTTTTTTTTAAAAATGAGAGGGATTAACTTAAACAAATTTAAAAAAATCATGATCAATGTTTACCATCTAAAAATGTCCAAATATTTCTTCATGCTTCCTTAAAAAATGTAGCATTTAGTCGTGATTGACAAATCATCTATGAAGTACTTAAGTAACGTGAAACCTCAAACATTTAACAAGACATACTTAAGCATTAGAATAATCAAAATATCATTCAAAGCATATTTTGTAACACCCCTATATGGAACCTACAACCATCCACAAATAAGTCAACCAAAGCATAATTACATTACAAAACTCCCCGATGCTTACATTGTCTTTTAATAGCAGTAAAAACATATTTTTATATTCACTTACATGATAACCCAAAAGAAAACATACAAGTTCCTTTAACCATTACATGTCTAATGACATGCTATCATACTTCTAGGGTATATTTTGGGTTGTTACATATTTTACATCCAAATCACAAATAATATCAAAGCGTACCTCCCTTCTTCTTTTATCACTAATCTTCATTTGATTTCTTTACTTCCTTGGTTCAAAAATATGTGATGGTGATTTGTTTCCTCTTTACTTTTGGAGATACCCTTAAAACCTACAAAATAAAATCATTAAATCTTTAGTACCCTTATCATTTTAGATCCCTGAGTGTTAGTAATATACCTATCGTTATCATTTGACAAAGCATTTATATTACTTAATCCATCATAGAAAAAAATTCTTAACCTGATCAAAACATCCACAATAATGGCAAAACAATTGTTCTTGTGATTTATATGTATTTCTGTGGTCGTACCTAGGTCTAGGTACATTATAGCTACTAGATGTATCATAAACATGATAATACGACCTCAAGTTATTCCTACATTCATTTCTAGGTTTAAACATTCTTCCTTGATGAAATATTTTCCTGTAATGATCTTGATACATGTTTATAAAAGCTTTTAAATCTATATGGATAATGAATGTGTGTAGGCTAAATTTTCCTGATTGGTGACCTAAGTGCATCCTTTTGATGAAGTACATTTGCAAAGAAATTATGTGTTTTTTTGGTCAAATGCACAATCTTCCTATATGAAGGCCTAGATGTATACATAAACACATGGTTTTTCTTCCAAGATTGGGAGTTAGATACTGATTGGCTAGATGAAGCATCTTCTATGGATGACTTAGGTCCTTCCTCCTCTTCTAAGTTCTTTCCTTTAATAAACTTGATCACACATTTCCTTAGCCAATTTACACTTCAACATATGAGACTTACCATACAAGTCATGCCTAATTCATATAAATTCATTAACTCCAAACTTAACTAATTCATTAATTCATACACACTCACATCTTATGTAACCCATATAATAAACCATAAATAAATTAAGAGGATTTTCATATACAACAATCACATACAACACTTCTTGATTATGCATACTATATAAAAAAAATTCTAACTATGCATGCATATGCATGATGTGAGAGCCCTTTAACACTATGATATGACTAAATAAGGGACTTACACAAAGACTTATAATATAAAACCTATCAATTTCACTAATCTTGTATCTTGCATCTATCTTTTTGACCCAATGCTCTTCTTTCCATCACTTTGGTCTTCATCAATCTTTCTTTAACTTGTATAAATACTTCCAATCATGTTCTTTAACTCCAAGGCTTAACATATATGCATCTTCATGATTATGCATCCATAAAACATATCTCAACATATCAAACTCAAGAAATACATTAATAAAATCTTTTTGTCATCATTAAAATAAAGATGGAACCATTCATTAGTTTAGCAAGATTAAATATTAGTTTAGTTACTTTACTTATATTTTTATTAAAATATCATTTCGATTGTCTAGATAATTAAACACTAGGTGACTTAGTACTTATTCTTATATCCTTTTGGGAGAAGATACTTGGGACTCATAGTCCTATATTACTTATTGACAGGATACCATTTGGCTCCGAATTTGGATTAGATTAGAATTATTACTAGGAATCATCCAATAAATTTTTGGCATCGTTATTGGGGATCTACCTTTGTAATATTAGGGATAACACGATGTTACTTACTTTAGAAATGTATCTTTTACTTATTCGGTTATTTATTTATTTTTCTTTTTTTACATACTTAATTTCTTTTCTTTTTTGGTTTATTTTTTAACTTGTATTTATTTTTCATATGTAATCTCATGACCAAAAGCTTAAAAATTTATTGTTAGGCATTGAAATTGAGAAAAGTTCTCGTAAGATAAGAAAGAAGGTAAGGTTTGCTCAAGCAAGTACATTGCGGCCACCCATTAGCAAAGGTAGAAAATTAGAAGAAGAGTGTATTTTAAAAGAACAGTTAGAGTTCGAACCACATCCAGTAAATATAAAAAGAAGAGGTTATTTTGCATCATTAAGAGAACAGAAGGGAGCCTATGATGATGGACTTGACCATGGGAAATAACAATATGAGGCCAAAGGTTAATGTAAATAACTTTGAGATTCCCCATGGGATATTTTTTATGGTTAAAGCACCTTAGTTTTGAGGAATGCCACTAAAAGATTC
The DNA here is from genome assembly GCA_028565735.1 of Pinacopodium congolense. Lineage (NCBI taxonomy): Eukaryota > Viridiplantae > Streptophyta > Magnoliopsida > Malpighiales > Erythroxylaceae > Pinacopodium > Pinacopodium congolense. Next base: position 15,106 of record JAOXYD010030964.1, on the reverse strand, counting down.
AAACATACATTTGGAGGCATTTTTGGATATCTGTGTTTTATTCAAGCAAAATGAAGTGTCGAAGGATGTAACTAAACTAGAATTTTTCCTCTTTTCTCTTAGGGACACAATAAGAACATGGTTAGTAACTCTACAGTCGAGATCAATAATCCCATGGGAAGATTAATGACATTATTTTTGAAATTTTTTTTCGCCTATAAAGATTGTGAAGATAAAGTCAAAGGTTAACTCTTTTACGTAGTATGAGATGAAAACTTGTTCTGGGCTTGGGAGAGGTTTCCTAACATATTAGTAAGGTGCTTGAGACATTTTTTTACATGGTAATAATTATAATTTTTCTTTCCTGAAGTTACACCACTAGTTAGGAGTTTCATAGATACAATGACGGGTGAAAATATTATGAGGAATACACAAAATTAGGCCTACCAACTTATTGAGGAAAAGGCCACCAACATATTTCATATCATTTGGAGAGGCATCCTAGAAGGTATCAGGGGTGAAATTCATAGTGTTTTTAGATGTTATTTGTTGTCTATTTACCCATTTTGTTGTTTAAAATTTTAATTTATGTTTAGAAAATTTTAATTTGTAGATTGATATGAACACTTGAAAAAATGTGCAAAAAGGAAGCAAAAGCATCAAATTTCAAGACATATATGATGGGTTAGCCATCCCAGGTATAAAGATTCATTAACCCTCGTAGAAAGCTGAAGAAACATGACCAATACGTAGGTTTACAAGACTCATATATGGGTCTGGACAGAACTCCATATTTATACATAGAACAATAGGACCAATACGTGGGACTGGACAAAACCTTGTATTGGTTCATTGACACATTTTTCTAGCTGATTTTTTAATATTTGCGTTTTCTTCCTCAATTTGCAGCCAATTCTTTCCTATATATAAAGGGCCTCTCTAGATGTTTTAGGCATCAATTTTAGGATAGAAATACATTTGTTTTAGTTAGTTTTCATATCAAAATAGTTCTAGGCTTTTTTCTTGTATTTTTCCATTTTAATCTTTTTAATTTGAGTTTTTAGGTTTGTTTCAAGTTTCCAAAAGTTGCATAAACGTGATTTAGAGTTGAATCATCATCCGAGGATGTGATTTGGTGACTTTTAACACTCAATTTCATTTTTTAGTTATTATGTTAATTAATCAAAGTTATGGGTGTTTTATGTTTAATCTTATTATCTTTGATTAATTGTTGTGCTTACATATGAATTTTATTGATCTATAAGTTGTAATCACATGATTAAAAGTTAGATTAGCATCTCATAATCATCTTTGGTGATATATAAACTTTAATATTGCGTATTATGGTTTTATTTGTTAATTAATTAAGGTTTATGTTGTTTAAGTTAATTATCTTTTGATCTTAAATAATTCTTATGCTTAATGTTTAATTTCAACTTATTTAGGTTGTTAAATGGGTTTATTGATGGTTAAATGTGTTAATTAAATGGTTAATGCATGATTAATAAATTAATCTTTGTTTATTGAATGCTTAATGCTTTTCCTAAATTGATCACTTAGAATATTGCCTTCAGATAATTTAGAATTTGAGAAATCTACCTAGGATGTTAGAAAAATCAATAATCAATGTGATTTAAATTAGTGAAATAACCAAAAGACTTGGTTAATCATAAGGGTGCTAATCTTGAATAAAGGAAATTTAGGATTAGACTTCCTAAGCTTTAAGCCTATCACCTAAGCTTGAAACGTAACCAAACTTCAGGATATGACCAATAGAGATAAGTCAGTGTCTTAACTATAGTGCTGCCTTGATTTAGTGAAGACCCCAGATTAACTCTCATTGATATTTAAATCAATTAAATCATCAACCACCAAAGCTTAACTGAACAATTTAGGAAAAGCAATATGTAACTCTTTTACAATTGATTGGAATTTTTCTAGGCTTTTTAGATTAGTTTTGTAAATTTAATATTATTTCATAATCTATAATTTGGAGTCCTCTAGATAATTGTAATCCGATTGACCTAGTACTTACATCACATACACTTCCTCGTGGGATTGATAATCGGAGTCTTAAATATACTCCATTATATTACTTGTTGAGACTGGTGCCTTTGCCGAAAATTTAGCTTAAATTAATTATTTTTTGAACATTGAAAGATAAATTAATTTAAGATAATTTTATGTATGACTTACCACAATCAAAAGGCCTACTAGAGCATATGTAATAGATAATAAAATAGCATTGGCTACTTAAATGAAAGTGTTTATTGAACCAAGGGTTAGTTCCACCATTATTTTAATGAGGGAAAAAATGCTTTTACTAATGTATTTATGGATTTTGTTATGTTTGATGAGATAGGCTTGATAAAAAGAAGTTATTAAGTATATGTTGAAGATTTGAAGTGTATGGTGGAGTCGTGAAGGGGAAAGAATATGCTTAAAGTACAAGTTAAAGTTTATGAATACTAAGATAGAAGAGAAGCATTGGATGTGAATTTGAAGATTGACTATAGAAGATCAAGTTCAAGAATAGAATTTGATAGGTTATTTATTATGAGTTTTATCTTTAGTCTTACCATAGATTGAAGGGGACCACATCATGTATAAGCATTCATATTTAGTATTTACATATACGATGCATAATCAAGAGGTGTTATACATGTTTATTATGTGTGAAAATCTTCTTGATGTATAGGTAAATGTATGTTTGGTGTTGCATGTCTTAAGTTGTGAATGAATGAATAGATTGGTATGGTTTATGTAATTGATTAAAGGATAAATGAATTTGTAAATTGGTTAAGTTAATATGGCTTATGTGAATATGTATTGAATTGGATAAATTTTAAGTGAATTGAAACTGTATAAATTGGAAAATTTATTAAGTATGCGATTGTATGTATTAAGATTATTGAAATTGGTTAGATTAATGTGTTAAGGGAAACTAGTAAATTGGATGAATGTGAGTGGATATAGTTGTGTAATTGTGTTAAAATTTTCTGAATGGATTTATGAAGCGTTTGGTATTAATTAGAATGAGTTAAAATATATTTGGTTAGGTTAAGAATTGATTTTGATTGAGTTTGGAATGGATTGGGTCAAAGTGGTTTGAAAAAACTAACTTTTTTTAGATTGGTTGATTGATTATAGACTAGCTAGCCTATGAATAGTTTACCGACCTATGGATGGTCAACCAATAGATGGTCGACTGACCTTGGATAGATCGATCGAATATGTCAATATTAGTGTACCAATGGGCATATTCTTTAACGGTAAAGTTAATAAATGTTTTATAACATCATGTGAAAGTTAACCAATGACTAGAAGGTGATTTTTGAGTATAAATATGTGTTGTTTTTTATAAAGAAAACATTGAAAAACATTTATACAAAGAGATTGAAGTGTTTTGAGTTATTATGAGTATATTTGTGAGTTTACGGTGAAGTTGATTGTGTGTTTATGAAAGTGTTAAGTTTAGTAGTGTGTATTCATTTTTAAAAATTATGTGAGCCCTAAAATGCTTTGGTGAGTTAGAAGAGTAACTTTTTGTGAGGTTATATGTGAGAAGTGTAGTTTGAGGGGCTGAAATATTAAGAGCTAATTTTTTTGTAAGGTTATTCTTAAGCCTTGAAAAGAATAATGTGTGAGGTTATTCTTGATTCGTAAAAGAAATGAGTGTTGTGAGCTTATTCCTTAGCCTTATAATAGAAAGTGACAAGTCATTCCTTAGCCTTAAAAAGGGAGAGTGAAAAGTTATCCTTGAGTTTTAAAAAAAGATTTTAACACTAATGTATATATGTTTTATTAGAGTAAAAAATCTCAACAAAGTTTGTTGAGGCTAGACATTGGAGCAAGTGGATAGCTCCGAACTAGTATAAACTTTTTGTCTCTCCTCCTTATACTCTTTACTTTTATACATTTATTTTTAGTTGTTTAATTTATTATATTATTTGTTTAATTTGGTGAATTAGGTTTAAATGCTTGGCTTTTATATTTTTATAAAATTGGTAAAATTAAGTTGTATAATTTAAAATAAAATTTTAAACTCATAATTCAACCTCCTCTTAGGTACCATATAGGGCTAACAGTGTTAAATAAAAAGTTAGACAGTCTAGGGTAAAGTGAAAATAAAGGTTTAACTTTTACTATTGTAATACCAAAGGCACTCAAGAGGGGGGTGAATTGAGTGACTAAAACTTTTTCAAACAATTAAACTAGCCACTTAAAATAAGTTAGACTGAATGTAATCACTAAACAAAGATTTAATCTAGAATGATATGGAAACGCAAATACCAAAAGTTAAGAATTAAAATAACAGGCAAACCACACAATTAAGCAATAAATAAGGAGATAAGGGAAACAAGGAACATCAACACTTATAGTGGTTTAGCAATACCTAACGATTGCCTAATCTACTCTCTAACATCTTGATGGAAATTTGACTAATTAATCAATGCAAGTACAAACTTTTTCTAAGGTGGAGATAAACCCTTACAAAATCCAATCTTTCTTGTTAAAGGTGAAGAATAACCTTTTGACAATCTTTATATGGAAAAGAGTAGTCTTAAATAGTAAAAATTACCCAAACAATTCAACAAGTTCAATAATCCCCCTTTACAAATAACCAATCACACCTAAGAAGGTGTTTCACTTAAAATATAATTAAACTAAGGGCTGTATGATTTCAATTAATGATATGATGCAACTAAGATGCACTTGAATGCTTAAACAAGTTTTATATGTCATATTTTAATTACAAAACACTTGAATATTTGATGGAAATTGAAGAAACAAAGATAAATACCAAATCTAGATAGCTTATAGATATAATTGCTTCCAATCACTCAAATAATCCTCTAAAAATTCAGTTATATGGTCAATGAAACACTTAAGGACTTAAAAAAATATGATACAACAATTTAAAAGCAATAAATTTGGATTAATGTGCCCAAATATATGAATGAATGATCAAACATGCAAAGCTATATAGCTATGGTATTTGTGTCTTTGTGAACTTGAATCTAGTCTATAAGACCTTAATAATGCATGAAATTGATCAATGATGATCTTTAACACTTAAACTAATTGTCAAAAGCAAGAATAAACATCCAAAAACTGATTTAGGCAACAAACCAAGTGATTCAAGTGAGGACAGTGAAACCAGGATAGTTTTTGGAGTCTTTAAAAGTTTAATTTCAAAGCAATCAGGATAAGCTTCCAAAAATTCGAAACAAGGATCAAACACCATTTAGACACTTTGAGTAAACTAAAATTAATAGTTTAACAATTTTAGAAATAAATTAAGGCAACTAAAAATGAGATTAAAGCAAGTATGAGTTCAAGCTTTAATCTACCAAAATAAGCAACCAAAAAATCGAAACTAGGATTAAACAAATACTAGAGCACTTAATCAAATAGAAAACATCAAACTTGAAAGCTTAAAAATAGATTAAATGAGTGGAAAAGTAGATTAAAACAAAAACAATAAAAGGTGTTTGGCAGCTTTGAGTGAGTGAGTGATTTTTACTTGAAATATGTTGTTTTTGGTATAAAGAACATATAAAAGTGTTTAGGGAAGGTATATAAATGGTCAGGAAGGGATTCGAGTTATTGGTTAACAAAAACTAGTCATTTAGAGGTTAAAAGAAGACAAAACACATGAGAAAAGCTAGTTGTTAGACTTATAAGGTGGGTTCTAGGAGCTATACAGTTCATTGCCTCACTGCTGTATAACTCTCAGGGAAGCAGGGATATACAACATCTTATAACTTGCCATATGTCTCCTACTAGCCCACTGTATATCTCCTAAGAAATAGGAAATAATACTTAATTCAATTCTAAACCTTTATAAACAAATCCTTAACATTAATTAACACTTCAAGTAAGTTTTAAAACATGATTCAAGCATATTTGACTCATAAAAAAATATTTAAACAGTTCAAACACATGAATTGACCTATATGATGCGAGTTTTATGCACTTTTGTAAAACCATATGCAATGCATGATAATTTTGATGTTGTAGATCAATTGAACAGTAATTAAACACTTACAATCATATTTGAAACAACCTAACTAAGGTCTTGAAGCTGCCATATCCTTTATTCTTCCATAAACTTGAAATTTGGCCTTCAAGCTTCAAGCTTTCCATTTAGAATTCATCATGAAATGTACCTATCTTTAAAAACCATAACATAAATTGTTAGTAAACAAACATGTTTTTTTATCATCAAAACTAAGATTGGAACCTCCTTTGGTTCAACAATTGCTCCTTTTTGTATGATGAAAAAACATGTGATATTATGAAAAAAAAACACATTTCAAGCAAAAAATTTATTGCATGATCATAACCAAAAATCACATATCTTTAAAAAATGTCAAATCCAATTAAAGCTTCCCCTTAATGCATGCATTAACTCAATCATGTTCCCCCTTAATCCAAGCTCCCCCTCAATATATATATATGTGCAATAACATATGTAGGAGTAATTAGTCATAAAGGGAACACACATAGGCATATACTATTAATAATTAACTCCACTTTAATGATAGGCACAAACATCACATAAACACAATACATATCACATATATTTCTCCCTCTTTTTTTCATTATCAAAAGGTTGAAAAATAGGCATGAGCTTACAAATCAAGGGACACAACATGCATAAGATCATAAACAAGAGAGAAAAGCATATGTAAATGTAAACTAAGGATAAAAACATTCATAAACAAATAGGAATCAAAGAGATGCACTATAGATCATGCCTAATTCTCATCTAACCATGGAAAACCTATCCTCACGCTTTGTTTTAGTAAACATATTGGGCAATTGATGGTGAGTATCCACAAACTCCAATTCAATATCACCATTATGCACATGATCTCTTATAAAATGATGTCTTATCTCATTATGCTTAGTTCTACAATGTTGAATTGGATTATTGGTTAGACAAATGGGACTAGTTTTATCACACCTTATAGGAATCTTTGAAATTTCCATGCTATAATCCCTAAGTTATTACCTAAGCCAAAGAACTTGTGCATAATAACTATCGATCGCCATATATTCCTTTTCGGTAGTGGATAAAGCTACAGAATCTTATTTCTTATTAAACTATGAAACTAATAGATGAAAAAGAAATTGATAAGTGTTAAATGTACTCTACCTATCTAGCAAGCTATCGGCATAATCCACATCCGAATAACTAACTAATTCAACGAATGCATTTCTAGGATACCATAAAAGTAAAGATGATGAACCAGCTAAATACCTTAAAATTCTTTTGGACTTGATTAAAATCTAACACACAAGCATACACTAAACATAACATTGGGTCCACTAGCAGTTTAGTACAATAAAATATTAATTATACCTCGATATTGCTTGATATCCACTGGCTTACCATGTTCATCCTTTCTTAATTTGGTGGTGATGGTCATGGGTGTGCCTAGGGGCTTCATTTGATCCATTCCAAATTGGTTGAGTTATCTCCTTTATGTACTTGTTTTGGTTAAAGAAGATTCCATCCTTCTTTTGCGTGATTTGGAGCTCGAGGAAGAAGTTTAACTCACCCATCATGCTCATCTCAAATTCCCTACTTATACACTTTGCAAATTCTTGACATAAAGCATCATTAGTAACCCTAAATATAATGTCATAAACATAAATTGAACAATTAATAAACTACCATTTTATTTCATTGTAAACAAGGTAGCATAAAATTTTCCTTTAATAAAATCATTTTGAATGAGAAAAGCACTTAATCTATCATACCAAGCTCAAGGAGTTTATTTCAAACCATATAAAGCTTTTGAGAGTTTGAGAACGTGTTTGAAAGCATCATGATTTTCAAAACTAGGAGGTTGTTCTACATATACCTCCTCTTGAATAAAACCATTTAAAAAAACAATTTTAACATTAATTTGATAAAGTTTAAAACCCATATAAGAAGCAAAAGCAATCAAAATTCTAATAGCCTTTAATCTTGCCACGGGTGCAAAAGTCTCTTCATAATCAATTCCCTCTTCTTGGTTATACCCTTTTGCCACTAATCTTGCCTTATTTCCTATAATATCTCTATCTTTATCAATCTTATTTCTAAAGACCCATCTAGTAATAATAATTTGATGGTCATAAGGCCTAGGTACTAAGGTCTACACTTTGTTTCACTCAAATTAATTCAATTCCTCATTCATGGCTAAAATCCAAGTATTAAGGTCTACACTTTGTTTCGCTCAAATTGATTCAATTCCTCATTCATGGCTAAAATCCGTCTTTTATCATTTAAAGCTTCATAGATGGTTCTAGGCTTAATTTTGGATATAAAAGCCATATGAGACAAATCTCTAATGATTGATCTAGTTACTATACCTCTTCCTACTTCACCTGTAATTTGGTTAGAGGGATGGTCTTTCTTAAATTTCCATTCTCTTGGTAAGTCCTCATCTCTTCTAACTTCTTCACTTGGTTCAACAATAGGTTCATTAGGTGAAGGTTGGATTTCTAAGGTTTCTTCCTTATACTCTTCTAAACCTAAAATCTCCAATTCTTTGGTTAAACCCATATCATCAACATCAACACTCTTCTTGGAATCAAAAGGATTAGATTAATAAAATACAACATTAATTGATTCTTCAATCATCATGGTTCTTTTATTAAACACTCTATAAGCTGTACTAGTAAAAGAATAACCAACAAAAATACCTTCTTCTGATTTTGCATCAAATTTACCTAAATTATCTCTAGTATTCAAAATAAAGCATTTACAATTAAACACTTTAAAATAACTCACATTTTGTTTCTTTCCATACCAAAGTTCATATGGAGTTTTATCCATGTAAGACCTTATATAGACCTTATTGGATACATGATATGAACATGTAATGACTTCCGCCCAAAAATATTTACTACTAATATATATACATTTAACATAGTTCTAGCCATTTCTTGCAAATTTCTATTTTTCCTCTCAATAACTCTATTTTGTTGAGGGTTTATAGGAGTTAAAAAGTCATGAAAAATGCCATTTTCTTCACAATATGCAGAAAAAAAATTCTTTTTAAATTCTCTACCATGATCACTTCTAATTGAAGTAATCATATAGCCCTTTTCCAATTGAACTTTTTTCTGGAAATTTAACAAAAAACTAAAAACTTTCATCTTTACTTGCTAAAAACATAACCTATATACATCTAGTATAATCATTAGCAATTATATAAGCATATAGTTTACCACCTAAACTTATAATTCTAAATGGTCTAAACAAATCCATATGCAATATTTCTAAAGGCCTAGAAGTTATTACCACTTTTTTTTTCTTGAATAATGCTTTGGTTTGCTTTTCCATTTGACATGCATCGCAAATATTGTCTTTTTCATACTTCATCCTAGGAAGGCTATTCACTAGCTCCTTATTGTAAATATTTGAAATATGCTCCATACTAGCACGACCTAGTCTCCTACACCACATCCATGCATCCTCATTCATAAGTATTAGACAATCAACATTTTGGTTAGAGAGATAATCCAAATTAGTATAGATATTTCCTACTCTCTTACTATTAAAAACAATGCTATTTTCAATCACTTTAGAAACTATGCAAGATTTACCTTTAAATGTAACTTTGAAACCTTTATCACATAATTTACTCAAACTTAGAAAATTATGTTTCAAACCTTTTACCAAAAGGACATTATCAATAAAGTGTAATTCTTACTAGTTTTGCCAATGCCAATTATCTTACCATTGGCATTGTATCCATATGTGGCATATCCACCATCTTTGTTTTTCAAGGAAACAAACTGAGAAGCATCTCTTGTCATATGCCTATAGCATCCACTATCTACATACCATGTGTTTCTCTTGAAATCTTATAGAATAAAGAAAATCGTTTCACTTTAGGTACCTATATTAATTTGGGTCCTTGTAGTTCTTAAAGCCTTTGGAAAACTAGTAAACCTAGATAATTTATTAAAACAAAACCCTTTTAAATGACCAAACCTTCCATAATAATCACAAACATATGTAACTTTATAAAAATTCATGTTTGGTCTTAAGTTATTCCTATAAGAAAATCTTGATGCACCAGTTCCAAAGTTTCTTCTTTGTTGAAATCTTGTCCTAGAATGAGTGTAATAAACATTTCTTGATGCATGAGCATGTGAGTATGTAGACATAATATGCATTGATTGTGGCCTATATGCCTTATATGATGATTTTGCATTTGTAAAGAAACTATACTTTTTGTTAGATGCTTTCAAATTTCCCCTAGATTTGGATCTTGAAGGATACATAAAAGTATGATGAATATGTCTAGATTGAGTTCTAAAAGATGATGCACCATTATCAAAGTATGACTTAGGAATATTCTCTTCATCCAAAATTTTAGCCTTCACAAAAATAGTTTTGGCATTGGATGTTCCACTCCCTTTAGTGAAGCCTAAGCCACAATTATCATTTGAGGCCTTTTGAGCACCTAGCATATTTTCCAACATTTCTTTTCCTTTTGTAAGCTTTTCTAATGATTCTTTAAGGCTTTTGATCTCAATTTTTAAAGAATCATTTTCAACCATTACTTTCTTTCTATCATTATCAAGCTCCACACTCTTAGATTATAAGACATGCAAATCATTCTTTAACTTCTCATTCTCTAATCCAAAGCCATCCATTTATTTCATGCATTCCTTATGTTTGGAGGATAATTTCCTCCTACTCATAGTGGTATGTTCTAAGTATCTAACTAATTCATCATATCTTAATCCAACATCTAAAACAATATTGTCATTCTCATTATCATTAGAATGGGGAAAAGATGGTATCTGATCAACCAAGCCCATGAGACAAAACTTTGCACTCCCATTTTCAGATTTGTCGCTATCCTCTTCACTTTTGGTTTCCCATATGACCTTCAATAATTTATTTCCTTTTTTTCCTTCTTCTATTTTCTTTCTTTCTTGATACTTTTCTCATCCTTCCCATTCTCCTTGAGAAGTGGACAATGGCTCCTAAAATGCCCCAGTTTCCTACATTTAAAGTAAACAACATTTGTAGGCTTTTTCTTGTAATCATAATTACCTTAATCTCTTTTCTTGGAGTGAGCAAGAGCTATCTCATCACACTAGCTTCTAAAGAGTTTCTTTCTTCACTAGACTCATCTTTCTTGGCTTTGAAGGCCAAGTTTTTCTTTCTTGATAAAGCTTCATTTTCTCTTACTTTGAAATCTTTCATCGACATCTCATATGTAAGTAATGAACCTATTAGTTTTTCTAAAGAGAAAATGTTAAGATCTTTTGCCTCTTGAATGGCAGTTACCTTCTCCTTCCATTCTTTTAGTAAAGACCTCAAAATCTTTCTAATAAGTTCAATATTCAAATATGTTCTTCCTAGACCCTTTAATGCATTGATGATGTCATTAAATCTAGTATACATGTTGGAAATACTTTCATCATGATGCATTATAAATAATTCATATTAATGGATAAGCATGGATATCTTACTCTCTTTCACTTGGTTGGTACCTTCATGAGTGACCTCTAAAATATGCCAAATTTCTCTAATCATTTCACACATAGACACTTTATTGAACTCACTTCTAGTTAATGTGCAAAAAAAAAAGAAAAAAAAGAAAGACCCATATAGTGTATTGAAAGCAATCTTTCATGATCTTGGTTCCACTCTTCCTTCACCTTAGGAATTCTTTGGCCATCCCCTAACTTGTCAGGAATGTATGATCTTTGATTGCAGTTAGTCATACATAAAATTAGCTCAAATAAATATATTTTTCAATGCACAAATTCACATTTAATAAGAGACGAACTTTTTGGCAAGTGCTCTAGTTACAACAAGTAATATAGTGGAGTACATTTAAAACTCCAAATGTCTATCTAACAGGAAGTGTATATAATGTGAGTACTAGATCAATCAAATTACAATTACTTAGAGAATTCTAGATTGCAAATTTAAAAATTAATTTAATACAAAACTAATTCTAGAAAACCTAGAAAGCTTCCAATAAATTATATGACAGGTCAAGGTTTCTTTTCCTAATTTATTCAATTAAGGCCCAGGTGGTTGATAATTTAATTGATGGATTTGTGATGCTTAATCTAGGTTATGTTCACTAAATTAAGAAAATGCTATGGTTAAAACATTGGCTTATCTTTATTGGTCATATCCTAAAGTTTGAATATGCATCAAAGTTAGGTAATAGGCCTAAAGTTCAAGAAGTTTACTCTTAAAATTCCCTATTTCAAGACTAGCACCCACCCTTATGATTAATCAGAGTTTGTTCATGCACTGATTTAAACCACGTTGTTTATTGATTTCTCCAATAACCTAGATAGATTTCTCATATCCTAGATATCTAATGACTTTATCTTAATTGATCAAGTTAAGATAACCATTAAGCATTCAAATAAACAAAGATAAAATCACAAATCATTCATAAGGCATCAATTAATACATTAACCAGTATGAACTTAACCAAAATTAACATTAAGCACACATATTAATCAAAGAACATGAAATAATTAACTTAAATAACATAACTTTGGATAAATCAAAATAATAACAACATAAAATGAAATTAAGAGTTAGAAGTCACAAAATCACATCCCCAGATGATGATATAGATCTAAATCATGTTTATGCAGCTTCTAGAAACTTAAAATAAACCTAAAAACTAAAATTACAAAAGATTGAAATGAAAAATAACATAAACTAACATTGATATGAAAATTACTGAAACAAATGTGTTCTTGGTTCTAAATATGATGCCTAAACCTTCTGGAGAGGCCTTCTATATATAGGGAAGGAGTAGTTGCAAGTTAAAGAAAAAAATAACTTGCAAATACTGAAAAATCAACTGAAAAATGCATCCGTCGAAGCAATACAGTAGGTTTTGGGGACCAATACGGGGGTCTGTCCAGACCCACATATTGGTCTTGTTGCTATAGGGACCAAGTCTTGTTGTTATAGGGACCAATTAGGGAGTCTATCCAGACCCACGTATTGGTCCTAGTGTTGGAGAGTGTGCATTTGCTCTATTAGAAGCACTTTCCAAGACTAAGTTTCCCTCCTTTCATTGTCGAAGGAAAGTCCAAGAATTTGTTATATTAAAAACACTTTTCAAGATTTAGCAATGTTGATTGAGGATTCACCAGATGGTAAGGTTCAGGTTTTCCTTAGCAATGCTCTCAAAGATGGCCATCCAATAATAGGGTTTAGGTCGACAACTAGAATTTGTAAAAGCTTAAGAAGAATCAACTAACTTCTCCCTTCTTCATTGATCTGGGGGAAAAGGAACCGTCTACCAATTGGGAAGCTAGACATCCAGTAAGTGGCTTGAGAAGGATAACTAAGCTGACAAACCGGAGTTGGCTGTTGGCACAACAAGGTGATGCCTGAGTTTGGTCCTCTGTGTTACGTTATTCTTAGATCTAGCGAAATCATTAGTTTCAAAGCCTACTGTCTTTGTCTTTGTTGTCTAAATGAACACAAACCTGATTTTCATAATTTTATGTTTATATAAAAAATAGAAAATCAATGCTTCTTTTGTCAATAAAAAATAAGCAGACGAGTTTCCTAGTTGGCTATGTTGATATAGCTTATATAGGGAAAAGAAATATCCTTTCCACTTTAGGGGCTAATCACTCTTCACTATAAGGTTCAGATAATGGTAAAAATGAGAATTCTTTATCGATAATCTAAAAGGGCTTTCCCAACCAAAGTAAGGAAAGTAAGGATGGGGTGATACCGAACTACTTATGGTCAACTGAGGAAATGGTTAGAGAAGGTATAAGGTTAAGTAGAAAAGGGGGATCCTACATAGGAAGGGATTTTGTGATGAGGAAGCTAAGGAAAGTAGCGGCATCATAAGAAATGAAGGGTACAGATGAGACGCAAAAACCAAGGGGAGATGGGTTGATAGAGCATAAAGGACAAGTCTAAGGGAAGGCTGGAAGCCGGACATTTCGCGAGTTTAGGTTTTAGGATTAAACTTGACGAGTAGATTTAAGCAATAGACAGTTAGATTTAAGCAAATTTATCACTATCGGTAGGCGACGACTAAGCCACTGCATGTACAAGCAGATAAAAGCAGAGAAAGAAAAGACTCAGAGAAGGTTGACAGATGAAGATTCGGAAGGGGTTGATGGGAAAGATTGGACCAAAATCTTTCTTCAGGTTATCTCCCTCTAGACAAAACAAGCTGATTTCTAACGTATTGTTTACCATTATTTATTAGAGACAGTAGGAAGGAACAACATTTTGTAGTTCCTTTTTCTTTCTTTTTGAAAAATAGTAGCACTAAGTCACATTAAGGCTATGAAATGTCTATATTAGGTATTAGTCCAATAAAACAGCATTCGAAAAAATTTAATCCTACAAGGAACTTTCTCCACTTCTAGAAGTCTAATTTTTTACTCCTATTAGGTTAACTATATTTGTAGTCTTAAACCTTTCATCATTTTTCTAGTTAAGAATTATATTTTTGAGACTTCCTATTGAAGTCATATATCTATATGGATTAATCAAAGGCAATTCTTCTGCATAGGTATAGTACTGTCTTTGATTAATCTACATAAGTATAAGACTTAAGGGAATAACTAAATGGTATGGAGTTCTTGGCCCCAAATGGCCTGATCCCACAAAAAACTTTGAAAAGTCAAAACATTTAGACGGATCTGTAAAGGATAAAATTGAAAAAATGACTTTAGCTCTCTTATAAACTGAGTTTGGACTCCGCTTTATTTTTATTTTTTAATTAGACTCCACTTTATTTTTATTTTTATTTTTTATTTTAAAATAATAAAATATTACAATATTTTAAATAATATCTATTTTATTTTTATTTATGGTACTTAATTAATATATATTTCAATGAAAAAATGACTATAACTCTCTTATAAAGAGAGTCTTATTTAAAGTGGAGTCCGACTCTACTTTATTTTTGTTTTTATTTTAAAATAATAAAGTATTATAATTTTGTTAAATGATAAATATTTTTATTTTTTATTTAAAATATAAATTAATTTATAATTTTTTATAAAAGAGAATTTTTTATATATTTTTGGTATTGTTTTTTATTAAAGAAATTTTTATTTTTATTTTTAGTATTTAATTAATAAA